>NQII01008949.1:25390-63430 GCA_002778355.1 Clitarchus hookeri | reverse complement strand
TTGATTGCATTGCCGCCGCGGGCAGTTGCGGCACTGTACTATATATAGCCCCGTGCCTTGGCATCGCGGGGTTCTCCACTGCTCTCTCGTTTGCCCCCTGCTTTCGCCGTGTGATTTTATGTTACTCGGTNTTTCGCCGTGTGATTTTATGTTACTCGGGAATGCCCTGGTCCATATCTCGTCTCCTTCTTCCTGGGCCCGCGCACTCCCCCTTTCTTCTAAACTCCGCGCGCGTCTGTGGCTTGCCATTTTCGCCTGGATTTTTATTTATTGCCTGCTCCTTCCTCGGTTAAACTATCGGTAAATTGGGCGCCACGAGAGATGATAATAATAATTATTATTATTAACTTTACGACACCCTCGAAGTCGTAAGTGTGCTAGCTAGCTCGGTTGGGGCACGGTCCCCCTTCTCCCAGGTAATTTCTGTCCTTGCCTAATTCTATACAGATTTCAGCTCGCCTTCACGTTGCGGCGCCATAATTGACACCTGCCAAAGCTGAGGTTTGGACGTAGGTGTTGTAATCTGTTCTGTGGCGTGAGGCGCCAACACTTAATACTAGTCCTCAGTGATCGGGCGTAGGAATGCTTCGACACTGTTGTTTAATGGTCCAATTCACTAATGAATGAATACAGGATAATTCATATTTCACAAATCGAGGTTTTATTGTTGCATGAACATGTGAATTGATACATGAACCCTTGAGACAACTCCCTCCCTTTTCTACGTATGCTCCGTACAATTCGCGTCGTAAAATGGGGGGTGGGGGATCTTCGTCGCTCTTGTTGGATGATTCTAAAAGATACTTCACACTGCGGGATAACTACTAAAGGTCCTTCACACTCGCTGGATGACTGTACTTATCTGGCTTGCTGTGCTGGTAGTTGCTCCTGCAGGTGAGGTCCGGTGAGCTGGAACTGCTCTCGTCCTGTCACGGGCGCCTCGGTGACTCGTCTCGACGTCCCTCCTTCTCGGGTCGACGCAGGACTCTGCGTCTGATGGCGGCTGGCTGCCGTGCTCGTCTCCTGCGGAATCACTCCTCCCTCCCGGAATCTCATCGGCCGACTGCCCTGTTTCCTCGGACTCCTGCGGTTTTGTAGGCCCTCATTGCCATATTAAACTGCCCCCGCTTCTCCAGGTAGCCGCGGACCGCCCCCCTGGGTAATCAACCGCGGGCGTGTACTCCAGCTCCGCACTTGGGTCCAGCGTCTGCTGTTTTGTTCTGGTTTACCAGTTTCAGCACTCCGTTCTGTCCGTGCGGAAATAATTGAAAGGGGCCTCTCGTTGCGCTCGTCCAAACGCTCTCTCGGTTTTTATTGTGGTCGAAAGCCTGGGACAAAACACAGCCTGGCGAGGTCATAAATACGTCTCGCCGTTCCTGCCTGCTCGCGGAGTCTGGCGTCTGTCCTTCTATTCTGCCTGGAGGTTTGTTGTTTGGTTCGGCGTTGTGGGAATACTTCGGGATCTCCCCCTGGCCGCTGCACTCGTGTTCTTCCCGCTGTCACCTGATCCCACACCGTGACGCTATTCTCCCGCATGTCCGCCTTCCCATGCAAATGGTCGTCTTATAGGGCCGATCTGGCGCCGTTCCCTTCGTCGCGGCTGCCAGGCCCTAAATCCTGATTGATGTCGTTCGCCTGTGAGCATCGTTAGAGCGTGGTACGGACGAATAAAATATAGGGACGCCGCAGGCATCAATGTCAGAGCTGGGAGCTCTGGGTACTTTGTAGCTATTTACGGGTGTGATTGGGAATTTATCTTCGTATGGTTGCTTACTATCCATTTGGTTTCTTTAGTGCTGGACACTACTGCTGAACTGATAAAAATTGTTTACCTGTACAAAACTTTAATGTATTTTATTGCAGATGTCAACAATAACCAATACTAATATTGTGAAAGGTAAGGAAGGTACAGTGTTCAACATTTTTTTGCATAAGTGCAGCCAACAGTAAGCTGTTGGTTATTATAAAGTTCTCCTGCAAAAGTAACAAATACTACCAGATCCTGATCCATTAAGTTTAATTTTATACAATAAATTAGTTTGCTTCAATAAGGTGTTAATAGAGGACTGCAAATTCTCGAAAATCGAGCTCCAGCCGAATACCTGCTTACAGCTCTAGCTTGGCAAAAAATATTTCTGTCTCAAAATTTTTGTTTTTATATCAGTGTTAGGTCATTAAAAGTCAGCAACAAATAATTTACAATTTTGTATGAAAGAAAACAACACATGGTTATAAATGAAATGTCAATATTTAAAAGTTAGGTGTGTTCTGGTAAAAGGATTCCTCAATAATAGAGATATTAATGCTGATTAACAGCAAAATTAGCCTAAAACTGGATCTCAAATCCTCCTAAGATATGGTGCCTGATGAGACAGTTGGTTAAATGTTTGCTAGAAAATAAGACGTTATTCATTCACAGAATTATATTTTAAAAGGTAAATGTGGTACAGTTAAAATTCTTCTTCAGAACTTCATATAAGAACACAGATTACTCTTGTAACTAGCATAAAAATAGGCTACACATCAGCGTAAGATGCAGTGCCTGATAAAACATTTTGTTTACCATTTGCTAGAAATATTAGAAGAGATAAGATTTATATGGTGAATAGCGATAAAACAGAAGTAACAATGAAATTCATGTTAATTCACTGCTGTAGCAGATATCATTAAAGATTATTTTGAATTTAATATCTGTTATAACCACCTATCCATTTTGAAAGTTTAAAACTGTATAATTTTGTGACATTTGAGTGATAATTCAGGTATTTAGTATTTTCTTTGGTGTTGAAATATCTCGGTGGTGTTACTTTTTCTATGGAGTTTGTTTAGAAAGAAAGTAAGAAATGGCAATTTAAATTTTCTTTTGAATGTTGAGCGATTGTAAGATTTAATATACCTAATATACTTAATTTGATTATAGTGTAAATTTGTAGGGCTGATTTAACAGACAAAAATGAAGTATTAGCTTATGTACTATCATCATATTCGGTCTGAAGAAATTTGTACAATCTTCTGGATTTCCAATCAGCGAATGGTAATATCCTTTAGTTTATGTAATTTGTTTCGCGGCCTGTTCTCAAAAAGGTCAAAATAACAATCAGGTGCTCTACTACTATTTTCCATCTTTGCCAGAGGCCGTCAATGAGAGTGCNCCATCTTTGCCAGAGGCCGTCAATGAGAGTGCTCTTACTGCAGGCCGTCGATGAGAGTGCTCTTACTGCAGGCCCGTCGATGAGAGTGCTCTTACTGCAGGGCCGTCAATGAGAGTGCTCTTACTGCTGGCCCGTCGATGAGAGTGCTCTTACTGCAGGGCCGTCGATGAGAGTGCTCTTACTGCAGGGCCGTCGATGAGAGTGCTCTTACTGCAGGGCCGTCGATGAGAGTGCTCTTACTGCAGGGCCGTCGATGAGAGTGCTCTTACTGCAGGGCCGTCGATGAGAGTGCTCTTACTGCAGGGCCGTCGATGAGAGTGTTCTTACTACAGGGCCGTCGATGAGAGTGCCCTTACTGCTGGCCGTCAATGAGAGTGCTCTTACTGCTGGCTGTCGATGAGAGTGCTCTTACTGCTGGCCGTCAATGAGAGTGCTCTTACTGCTAGCCAGCATATTTTAAAATTATTTTGGACCTAATGAAATCCTTGTCTTCACATCAATAAGATGAAAATGACATAACTAGTTTAATTGAATTTTTGGAACTGAACTACTAACATTTCAGTATAAACTCTACCTATAGATATTTAATTTACATAAACATTGCCTATGATTCTCTATATATTTCAACTCTGCTAAGCTGCGACACATCGTTATTATTTTCTTTCTCTTTTATTATTTTGAGATTTACATTTCCCACATAAGAAAATATTGTAAGGGAGATGGTATGGCTTGAGTTAATTTCATATTTCAAATTTATTTTTCAGTAATTTTGCGAAGAGAGTATAATTTTCTTCTATCTCAGAATGTTAAATTAAAGCACTATAATTTACAAAGAATTATTAAAGGTCACTTCTACTAATTCACATTGTTTCTCCTGCGCAATTTAATAGCTTTGCATGTTTGTTACAGTCCTTATTTCGCAATTGTTGTGTAGTTATCTTTTTCTTTTATCTTAATTTCTTTCTTGTGTCATAATTAGTTTTTAATGTACTGTAGGTAGTAAGCACGGCGTCCAACCAAATTTTTTAAAATAATATCTTAAATCATACAAGTTATCTATCTTGCATGTTAAATGAATATAAACAGAAACAATAACACAAAACAAAAGAAAAGAAAAAACAAAACAAGAATGAACACATTCCACTAAAAATATGTAAGCCCAACGTGAGGTCTAATCAGCAAAAAATAAAACAAAATAATGTTATATTCTCTATATACTATACTGCATAAAACTGAAATTTAAGTTATAAAAAATAAGCAAAAATACTCTATTATCCATTCATGGTTACTTCCAACTATTCTAAAGCCCTGCTTAAGTTCTACTTACAGGATATTCCTACGCCTTATGCAAATAAAACTTAACAGAATCTGGAAAGTTACACCAAAGGGACTGCGCACCGCATTCGTGCACACTCAGTGTAATAATATTTTCCATGAGAACTATTTCTTACTAGGCGTTACCAACACACCTTTTTTCTCACTATTTTTATTCATATTAATTATTTACGCTAACAGAAATATAAAACGCTTGTGATACAAGGCAAGTTTAGGAAATAAACAAGCTTGCCATACTTATGGTGATTTTTAAAAGGTTTGATTCAAAATGTGTAAATAAACTGCGACTAGACTATATTTTATTAGTAAGAGTTATTTTAATTATTGGCCTGAAGGGAATGCACATTGTCTGGAAACTTCAATGTTTGTACCCCAAAATAGTTGAAACCTAAAATGTGATTATTGGTCTTTATTGTATTTTAAATAAAATGTTTACTCTTGATTATATAGTTCTTTAAATTCTATTTATTACAAATTTTACATGAATGTGTTTTTGTTGGCTTTATAGAGCACTCACAAAAATAATAACAATGACATTGAAATCTTAAATTTTTGAAACCAATTTGAGTTAAAGGTAAAACCATAAAAGCTCGTTCCAAAATATTAAACTTTGCTCATTAGTAGATAACGTTTTTAAAGGTAGGTGTGAGTTCAAGGTCGAGTTCACCTCGAAGCTCTGGATGTTTTCAGAAGGTTTGCTTGGTCTCGGCTTCAACTAAATATCATGGGCCTACAGACCTTTATCTGTGGATGGTGTGTGCAAAGTTTTCACCCTGAGTAGTAGTGCTCAGAGTGTTATGATTACCATAGCGAAATAATATCAGTCATGTAAATATGTGTAATTCTATATTAAAAGGACAGACATGATTTCAGACTACCTTCAAGCCATTTTGCAGGTATTGGTACCAAAGAGAATTTTTGGACTAAAGTAACTGACGGCTGTAGCTGTACCTGCACCTAGGCCGGGTGGCACAGGTGTATCCGACACTGGGAGGCCTGGCTGGGGTATCAGAGTAACCGTTCTGTGCGTATGAGGGTGGTAAGGGGACCGGGGAATAGCTACGGTTATCTAACGAATGTCAGGGGGCGGTACTTGCCCGCGAGCTTTTATTTGCACCAGGCAAATCAAGTTCTGGCTTACCACGTCCAGAAGCTGAGGCGAAGGGTGCTAGCTGGAGCTAAAATTACTCTCGGAGTTACTGCCTTACACGCCGCTGTGTGGGGCGTGGACGGTCGTCCTCCTCTGGAGTCTTGATGGGCGAGATGAGAGGGGACATCAGCCTCTCATCATATCTCCTGATTTTTCCAAGCTTGACGTCGTGTTCAGACTTAGTGGAAGCGGTAGGCTTGCTGGCCTCGTTATTTACTGAGGTTTTGGCAAACTCCTCTAATGTGATGGAAGGTGCGTGATACTGCCCGTGATTATCGAACATGTTAACATAGGAGGGTGGAGTAGACAACATGAGGAATCACACTTGATAGTAGGTTCACTGGGTTTATTTGCCGTTTCTGGCAACGAGTACAAATTACACAAATTACTCGTGTTTGTAAATTACACAGGAGAGTGCGAGGAACACCCTATCTGCTTAACCCTGCGACTACATGGCACTGAGCACGGTTTACAAGACAGGAAGCAGATGGTGGCATGTGCGACAACTGGTATTTACTCCAGTGAGGGCGTGAGGTTTGTTCCCAACGTCCACATATGCCTACACCCTGGTGTTGGGGCAGGGGAGGGATGGCAACTGAGCATATTTCGACACCGATCCCACTGACATGAGGTGGTGAGGTGCGAACCGCTGAGCGTATTTCGACCCCTGGCAGAACGAGGTTGAAAGAAAGGAATGATATCCTCCATTGCTTCTGAGCATGTTTCGGCCCCCCGGGCAAGGAGGATGGGTTAGTGGTAGCGATATTGAGCGTATTTTGGCTCCTAGTGGAAGTGCATTAAAGGTGCACAACGGCACCAACCTTGGGGTTTTGTTTCTGATGAACTTTTGTGTTAATTGTCTGTGTTTGTGCTGATTGAGTGTATCTCAGTCCTTTGTAATTTAACCTCTTAGGGTGGGTCTCCTCTCACTGCTGCTACAGTGTTTTGGAATGGAAACTGCAGCTCCCACAAAGTGCAGAGATAGCACGTACAATTGTTTAGCCTGTCGATTGTCGTGCACTGCCCCATATTCGTCATTGGGTGTAGCATCTTCAGTGAACTCTCAAGTGGCCATTAATATGCGCTATGAAGTAGGAAGGACGTTTCATTTGTGTTTGTACTCTGACGCATGTCAAATCCTCGAGTGTCTCGGAAAAAGAAGATAAGTTGGCAGAATTCATGAACCAACCTTGAGGTATAATTAATTTCATCGACCAATCATAACAAGTAAGGAGGCACACACAGTTGTTTGCCACCATCTTGTTTTCTTCTATCCAAATTCCAAAGTATTACAATATCCAAGATTGTGGTGTATTAACCCCTGTCGCACTGTCAATTTTTCGCCTTCAAATATATTTTATATTAAAATTTGAATGTGTTTCAAAATGTGTCACACTGTCAAATATTTATTAAAAGGATTTAATCAAAATTTTTATTTAAAAATTATTTTCAAAGTGAAATATTGCTGGTATGTTACCATGCAGTCCATGAACAGAACTAAATGTAACAAATGTTGCAATTGGCTTCTTTATTAAATTTAATTTTTTTTTCAGGAATTTTTTTCTGCACAACAGAATTTGATGCCTCTGAGTTCTTAATACATATTATGTGCAATATTCACTTAAAATAGCATCATTCATGCTCAGAAATCTTATACATAAATTAATTATCTTCATAACCTACTTCATTTCTAGTAATTGTTTGTTATTTTTAAGTTTTATGGCATCCACTTTTGTCGTGCACGATTCTGCTTGGATGAACACATCAAATATCAAAAAAGTTTTAGAACCGGCCCAATTTTCAAATGTGTGATGGAAACTGAAGCCATACAATTTTTTTTCAGACAAATTTGGCAGTGTTTATGACATTTTGATGACACTACAACTGTCCAACTTTATTTTACCAAACTTATTGGAAGCAGTTTGATGGAAAAATATGACAGTGTGACTGACTTTAGAACCATTTGCATTTAGCAAAGTAACGAGCAACTGGGAAATTAGAGAAATTAATTTGTAGTAATTTATTAAAGTTAAGAATTGGGTTGCACGAAAATTCAGTAAATTTTTGTTCACATTGAGTGGGAGTAGGCGGTAATTATTGAAGATAATTTTATTTACTACATACTTGTTTTACACATACTGAGATGATGCAGTGAATTAAAAAATGCCAAACATTAATTAAAAAGTGCACGTGTGGAAATAAGCTCTACTAGCACACTGTTTCAGCTACGCATCATTATTTAGATGGCCAGCTGTAAAGTGTTATCAAGTGTGTGTGTGTGTGTGTGTGTGTGTGTGTGTGTGTGTGTGGGAATTTGTCATTGTCACTTTAGCAAGCCACTTTAATTTAAGCACCTTAACTCCAGATATTTGCAGACACGTAATGTTGTGTGGGTTGCGGCAGGTGTCGACGGAATTGCGGCAACGAGCTAAGCAGGTGTGCTACGGGATGATATATGGAATGGGAACGAGAGCTCTGGCTGAGCAGATGGAAGTGGATGAAGGCGTTGCAGCCAACTTTGTAGCCTCGTTCAACAGAGCTTACCCAGGTAGGCCCCCCTCGCTTGTTCCAGCCAGTTTGCACGTCAAGGATGCAAGAGATATTCCCCACTGGGTATTCTACTGCTGAAAGTAAACTGACTGCAGATTTATGCTTTTAAATGTTAAAGTGTGTACACTTGATAAAAACATTCTTCTTTGTAATTATTTAGATTAGATTTCTTTAATGATCAGGGCAGCCACGTGGATAAAACATTTGTATCATAACTTTGGAAAATGTTAGAGATAGAAGCTAATACTGTATGTGCTTCTGTATTTTTAACTTTTCAGGTTATTCCTTTCTTTCCAAGATGCAGTTTTAGTGATTGTTAAACCCGTAACATTTTAAATGTCTGAATTTTATTTTAAAATCATTACATTATTAAATCAACTGCATGTCTACATCACATGAAACTTATAAAAATTACACATTACTTGTGGGGAAAAAAAGTTGTATCCAATTTTTACATTTCTTATAATTTTTGTTTTTTTACATTACTGTTCACAGAGAATGTTAGTTTGTCATTCAATTTTTATATCTCGTTTGGTAGTCCCTATAAATAACTTTAAAGATTAGATATTTAAGGGTATCTATAATGTGTTAAAATACTTTTTAATGTCTGTCTGTGAGAAATGTGAATTTTGTTTTTGGTTATGATTCTCATAATAGGACAGATTACAGTGACTATCGGATGTTTTTGAAGTAACGGCCAGAGACTGAAGTGTTGTGTTGTCATGCAGGGGTGAAGGAGTTCCTGCACGAGACAGTAGCTAAGTGCCGCGGTGTCGGCTACGTGGAGACGCTAAAGGGAAGACGGAGGTACCTGCCTGCCATCGGCAGCTCTAACTCCTTGCTCCGGAGTGAGTGTCAATCTTCTGCACAGTAGTGGTGTAGACGCACAACTAGTTGATTTATAAATATGTTTATATATAAATTTATAAATAAATTACATAAAAAACTTGGAAACGTCAGAAAATAAATGTGGTATTTTGGGAGTTTCAGAAGATAGCCAGTCAGAATTCAGTCACATTCTGTTGCCACACCCACTGCTTCTGTGCTAAATTCTAGGCCTTCGTGGAAAGTAACGGCATAGGCTATGCTTTATGAAATTGTCCTGTTTAGCATCTTATGGGTTATTTCTACAAGCGTGTACCGAATTCCTGAAATTACTTTTCCAGTATGCATTACATTTTATTTACTGCATAAGTTTACAGACATTGTGTATATTGTACAGTGAAACATGTTTTAAGTACAGTTCTCTAGAAGCTGATTGATTAAATAGTTGTTCCACTCTGTTGGAAAACAGAGTAAAAGTTGTGTTTTTGTCTGTGTTTATTTTCGTGGCTCTTGACTGTAAATCAATTTCTCTAGTGGCTCTTTGTGTACTGGAAATGAGGGAGAGGGGTAAGAAAAACTAGGGGTACAGCTGATAGGAGGTTACTTCCTAAGGAAATTTGGGGCCCTGGGACACAGGTATTTTTTTATGCCCAGGGCAAATCTATTTGGGGCCCCTTATTTGATATGACATTATGCACTTCAGATATTACTTATAGCACGCTCTTGTGTATAGTGTGCACCATAATTTTTGCAACAAGTTCTGGGAAAAAAAATTTAAAAAAATAAAATTGCACCAACAATTTGTGGAAGCAATGTGACATGGTGGTCATTCACGAACCTTCGAATGATGTGTGCCACATGTGGTCGCGCATTGCCCTGTTGGTGCAGTGTCCTAGGCTAGCCTGAAGATAGGAAATAACAGCAGGCTTCAACATCTCCGCAATGTAACTTTTGCTAATCAACATACCTGCGATGTGGACTATGCATGATCTGCACTGGAACCCGTTGGCATCCTGTATCATAACCCCAGGTGCTGGACCGGTATGATGTTGCGTAATGCAGGACTCGTTCAGGCATTCGCCATGGTGCTGCAAGACAAGAATGCAACCATTGTGGTGCTGCAAGGAGAAGTGGGATTGGTCTGGGTATGTCATTCTTCCCTCCAGGCTCGGTGTTCCCTGCAACATTGCAGCTGAAGGTGCCTGTGGCGACCGGTCTGTTAGCTACAGCCACAGTAATGGGCTCCTAGGCACGATGCCCTGATGTTGCAGACGGCGACGAACCATACATGCAGACACAGGTTGATGTACCACATGCCTGAACTCCTGAGTGAGGGTGTTCGATGTGGCTGTAGGATCCATAATTGCCACGTGCACTAGATGTCAGTCCTCGTGCTTGTTGGTGTGACGGTGCCATTGGCTTCCTGGACGTCACTCATGCCACCATTCTCCCGCAGTCAAAGGCAGAAACCTGTTCATATTGTTGTGGTGTTCATCGATGCTATATGCTCACTCCATATGTGCACACAATGGCAGGGAAACACTGTCATGCCACAAGTGATGTTGTAGCCTTCACCAAACCCTCCTGCTGCACATGCCACGCCACGTCCAGCTGCTCCTCCCTCTACTGTGTGGTGATTACTGTTCCGCCAGGTGCAGCCCACACAATTCACATTTACTCCAGCTTGCACAGCTACTCACCCGTCAATTAAGCCCGCACCACCTAAAGTCATCCGCCAAGTGGTACATCTACCAACTAAGTCAGGCCTGTCATCCACCAACCCGCTGCCATGTAATAGAAATGGGTAACACAGCGCTATGCCGCGCAATCGCAATAACTCAGTTCATTGCGCGTGGTGTGCCAACTCATTTAATTGAAAATATGTAACTCGCGACTCAGCGGCGCAGTGGGCTAGCAAAGTTGATATCGGAAAAAATGTTGATATTAGTTACATTGGTTATAATTAAAGTAGTGGTATGATACGATATATTGAGGGGAAAATGATGAGACTAGCTAAAAAATAAAATAATAGTTCTTAGCATTCTGCATTACTTGCATGCACTTGCAGTTGTTTTGTTTCTAAAAAAACCACACGCCACACGCTACACTTGGCCGGCGAAGCATCTGAATTGCTTTACATGAAATGTAATATGGCAAAAGAAATATTAAGTTTTAACTCAGTGTTGCTGACACAGCTTTACTAGAGTAACGCGAATTTAACAGTTGTATTAAGCCTTTGTTTTATTGACTTTATTTTCCTTGATTTTCAAACTACATTTCCAATCGTTATATTATAATTCATAACAATCATATAGATCCATCTACTACAATAAGCAAGAAGCCAAAGAAAATATATATAATGAGACAAACGTGTTTATTTATAAACCCTTTTAAAACACAATTGAGAATGAGATTTAGATTTGAATGCTCTTACCTAACACGTAATAATCACTTACACTGGCGTATGCTCAGTATGCAACACAAAATGCTTGTGCAACCATAGCGACAAGACTTTTTTGTTTTGCAACTTAAGCGACCGGCGAAGCGCCATACTGACCGCCGATGGAGCACCATAAAGCAAGTAAGTAGTTGCGCACTGTACGACTGTGCTTCGTCTGTTATGCTGCGCTGTGTTGTGCGGGTATGCTCTGCACCAACTCCGCATTATGCTTGTTGCAGGGCACAGCTGCTGCATCATGGCGTAATTGAGTTGACACACTACGCCAACTCAATAAGGTGCGCCTGTGTTAGCGCATCAACACCAGAAATTTCAATCTGTTACCCATGACTACCAAGTAACTCTGTTAATAGGGTCCACGTTCTATGGCCCTAGGGGAGAGAAATTCATGAGGTCGATACCCGCCACTACCAGGTTCGGTGAGGTGCCAATACAAGTGGCTCCCCAACCTCCACGTTCATACGGCTTATCAGTATTGACATTGGCGCATGTGCTTTGCCACTCGGCTGAATGGCTAATGATGTCATTGTTTTACCCTGCTCTATGCATTCCCCAATGTGAGGTCCTTCAGGTGCGAGCTTCTTGGTGTTGCAATTTTAATACCCAGCAATGTAGTTATATCTATGCTATATAGTAAACCAGTTTTAGACATTCAATTGTACATAGAACTTTTTTTTTATGTGTCTCTTATAAATGTCGTACTCATTCTTGTTATTTTTTTGTTATGAAGCAAAATAAAGCGCATAGGTACAGCTTTTGCGTGGTGGGTGGTGCTCGAGTAACAGTGAAAGTTGAAACATTCAAATGAGTACGGCTGCACTGCACACAGGTCATGCAGAGAGGCAGGCGGTCAACTCGACCATCCAGGGCTCAGCAGCTGACGTCGCCAAGCTGGCCATGGTGCGTGTGGATAGTAGGCTGCGAGAGGCATTCCCTCGCATAGACGGCCAACCCGCAGCACAGCTGGTTCTTCACCTGCATGATGAACTGCTGTATGAGGTGAGTGGCTGGCACTGGCAACTCGTATTGCTTATCTCAGCTTTTCTGCTTAGCTTTAGCTTTGCTCTCACGGAAGCTGCAGTGATATTTTTCCTAGGGACAGGCGCCTCTATGCTGCAATACCTCGTTACCATCTGTACTTTATAGTACCAAATATTGCATGAAAATATCCTAAATTATCAAATTCTGTTAACGTTGTGCTAATGGTATTTACCATGCACGTTTTTTTCATTAACAAATTCCCATAATATTTGCATACTGTGTTTTATCGCATAATTATTGCCTCCACGTAACAGCCATACAATAATTATTAAATACTGAAAAGTGTGACGCATGACGTTGGGTGACTGACAATGACATCAAGGTCGGGCAAGGTTATGTGTGTCAGTCAGACACACGGGCAATATGACTGGGCTGACTTTATTGGCTGCTCGTTGGACCCCAGTCGGTATATAAGCTAGGGCGCGTGGCTTGACGGCACGGCACAAAGTCTGCTGTGGGCTTAACTGTCCTTCATACTACAGGTTTGCACGCAGCAACTGGTTTACCTGTATTGGGCGTGGCCCGGGGTAGCTCCTGACTCGGCCGCTGTTGCTGCTGGAGCCGGCCGGAACTCGTGCCCAGTCCCTGGGCGGAGGTGGTGCTGGGGCTGGTGGTGCTGATGGTAGCCCGCGGAGGGCTGCTGGTCCTGCAGTGCTGAAACCACGGGTTCGCTATACCTAGTGAGACATACATGAGCCCCTGGCGGAAGTTTACGACGACTTGGTGCTGCTTGCCGGCGGTCTTGTAGGNGGGGGGGGGGGGGGGGGGGGACTAGGAGGTGAGGCCTCACCAGAAGTCGGACGGCTTAAGCTCGTTCCCAGCAGGTTATGCTGCAAAGGGCAGTTGGGGCTGGGTTACAGCTCACGTTGGATTCGGAGGCAGTAGCTGCCTTCCTAGCTTGCCATTTCGCACCTCTCCTATGGGTGTATGGCATAGAGTTAGGAACTAAGGTCTGGCACGCTAAGGAAGAGCAGGCGACGAGGAGCCCTAGCTAGGTGTAAAGCCAGCTGGGGCTGAACCACCCACAGTCGTACCCGATTACTTCAACCGGCAACAGTTCCGCATGGTGGTTAGAACGGTGGGTTTACCCTGGATGTCCGACAGCGACGTGGGTGTGGTCCAAATGGGGGCAGACCTCCAGAACCAGTCTTTCACTCCTTCCGGCAACAGTTCAGCACGTAGGATGGAGTGAATTGGCTGGGCTGGTTGACTAGCTACCTTGTAGATTGAGTTTCTAGTGGTTGTGGCTCTACCGTACTGTACACCAGATGCACTGTATGGGTGGCCGTCTAATGAATGTGTTTGTGACATACTTGCGCCTGGCTAAGGAAGCTCGCTGTCCTACTATAGGTTCGGCTTGGGTTGTAATGACGCAGTTTCCTGCTTTTCCCTGGTGGGTGGACGTCTACGGGGGATAAAAGTCACAGTCAACCTAGAATCAGTACTTGGAGGTTCGATAGAAAACGTGTTTATTCCCATGAGGAAATAGATGCAGTGGCCTGTTCTAACTCCTAACTAACATGGACTGTAACGGAACTAGAATACGATAAACCAGGTGAAGGGGACCTGGGTCTAAACTGGACAAGAGCAGATGCGGTTAGGTAGCTATGATACTAACTGACCCTAACTAACTCGATGCTGTTGTCCAGAAGGGACTTGGGTGGCACTACCTGAAGGGTAGTGCATGTTCAAGGAGTGAAGACTTCTTGGGGTGTTGCTGGTGGAGGTCTTGAACATATCTGGTAGGTAACGGTAGTCCTAAGGGAGGACGTCAATGTCTGCAGAGAGCTCCAGTTCCACGAGATGGTGGAGCAAGCTGCGGAGAATGAACTGCCATTTTGTGGCTATGCACGTACATATATTCCACCTGCCCGTGGGTTCTGTGGTGCGGGCGTGAGCTCCTCCTCCCGTGGGTGGAGCTGTGCTTTCTGGTGCCATCTCTCGGTCCGTGGTGAAAAGCAGACGTCTCTGTCATGCGGGGTTGCTTAGGCGCTTAGCATGGCCGCTTGGCTGGCTTCTATCACACGTGGAGAGTTGGCGTGACGTCTGACATAAAGGCGAAACGAACTTGGCTGACGTGTCCGTGGATGGCCCCGTGTGTAGGGGCGTGTTGGTAGGCTCTGGTAGCAAGTCATTCAGGGTTCAAACCCCACTTGGGGTGACGTGATGACACGTGAAGCTGAGGCAAAGTTGTGTTTAAATAAATGTCATTACGCATCAAGTGGAAAAAATTCTTCTCCCCTAGGAGTTGTGTGTGACTCCAGTCATGTGTCATCAGGCGGAAGGGGAAGAACTAAAGTGGTAATGTAGTTAGAAGTTGTAGTTCCCCTCTGTCACAAAGGAAAAAAAGGAGAGGGGTGCCATGGTAGTTGCTTGGCAACCATTTCCCCTTTCACCAGGCATGTATGGGGAGTAAGCGACATTATGTCTGGTCGTGACGAACTACAACCGAGTGTACTCGAAAGTATCCTACACCCGCCTTCCAAGAGAAAGAGAGAGAGAGGATGCTACACTATTTGCTAGACAACCACGTTCCCTCTCGCCAAGCGTGTAAGAGGAGGAAGCGAGACCACACCTTGTTCTGAGCGCTAGATGGAAAAAGAGAAAAATAGCGTTGGTTGCAGCGCTTGGCGCGCAATTCACTCCCGGCTATCTAAAGTTTTAGTAAACAAATACTACGGTAATTTCCTTCAAGGCACAAAGTTACCGTAAAACCTGTATATAACAAAATTTAAGGGACCAAATTAGTGTTTGTTTGTTATAGAGAGGTGATCTACAATGTGTTTCTTTTTTCATCATGCAGTCAATTTTGAATCTAATTGCTGCTGTAATTGAATTGCATTGGTACTTTTGTATTGATTTATATGAAAGCAACATTATGTAAACAAAAATTTAAAAATTCATAAATTTAAAAAGTAATAGAAACTCTTATGATAAAAAAAATACTTGGTACACACAAAGTGAGACAATACAGCTTCTATAGCACAAGTAAATATAATCAGACTTCTCAGTCTTTGTTATAAAGAGGTTTAGTGCCAAAGAAGGAAAAGTAATTTATTATAAAGAGTTCAAAATGTATTTTATCATATACAGTTTTAACCGGACCAAACACAAATTTAGCTATAGAGAGGTTTTTGTTATAAATAGGTTCACTATATAGAGGTTTTACTATAATTAACAACTCTGCGAAATCACAAAATAAGTGTGCACTGAGTGAGTGAAGAGATTAGGGCAACTCTTAACAGCGAGGTCTTAAGAGCTGAAAGTGTACACTGAGCAATCATTTTCTCAAAACTTTGATTACAGCTTTAACTATGGAAATGCGATTAGAATAACGCAGTTCAGGTTACATTACTCATTGTTAACTTTTTTATGGACACAAAGTGAAATGCTGCAAGCAGCGTGTAAACACCAGTAATGCATTATCACTGTTAATCTAATATTTACTTGCAAGTTATGTTATAATTATTTCAAGTAAACGTTTTATCACTGCTCTTATATAGCAACAAAAGTAGTCACAGCTACTGGATACAGTCACGTCAAATTGCCGAGCTGCAGCACGATTTACATTTCTTCAGCATATTTTATGTCTGACAGCTTAAACCTCGCAGTGTAAGAAGAGAGCGAGAGAAGAGATAACCGACTGTTCCGCTTCACTTCCCTCTAAACATCTCCGGACAGTTTAAGACTCCACTTGTTCCTTAATTATTATATTTTCCATGTATAGCGCACGCCCCAGAAATGTTTCCTTTATTTTGGGAAAAACGGGCGCGCTATACACAAGTAAATACGGTAGTTTCAGTATGTGTTTACAACGTTGTGTAGTGAAATGAGCTATTTTCTGGGTCAAGTTGTTTCGTGTTAATCTACTTATGGTTTGGTATTATTAAAACATTTAAATACTGTAAGACAGTGTAAAATCTGTAGCCATGTAAAGTTGTTTTGTTTCATGTACTTTTATTGAGGTAGTCTTCTAAAAATTTAGAAAATTACAAGGCCATGTGGAAACTGTAACTGTCAACTTGTTTTTAGCACTTTCAATGTTGATTTTCTTAAAACATTCAAATATTGCAATTAGGGAGGGGGCAATTCCAGTTTTTCCTCAAATCCTGGTCTGTAATTACTGAATCCCGAACTAGAATCTTTGATTCTATGATTCTCCACGTGATGTTTTCATGATGTAAAACAAACACGAGGCTTTTGAGGTGCCATTTTTGTGCAAAACAAAATGTTCCCACACGTCTGACGTCGCTGTCGCGATTTGGTTCGTAGGATTATGCGGCATTATCGTAATATACGGAATACATGCCCAATCTAGGACAAGTCCACATTTAGTTTATTTGCGCCAATGTTTAATCAATAAATTAAAAAAACAAGAGGCACTTTCTTGCACAACAATGTGTAACCCGTCAAAAATAGCCTTATCAACATAGTTTGAGAAAATGTGGCACGTCAGTTTTCAATACGTACATAATTTAAAAAGTCTTAGAAGTCAAGCCCTAATTTCATGTATTCCAGTTTTCATTAAACGAAAACCAAGGGGAAAAATTATAAAAGCAAGGTTTTCTAAACAAAATTCACCTTGGTGAAGATGAGTTTCCTATAGTGGTGGGCAATAAATATTGATAAATAGGTGTATCAATATTTTTGTTCTGATATATTTATATTTTTATATCAATTTATTTTCTAACTGATAATTTGATTATGAATAATTTTTTGTGAAAATTTAATTTGATATTCAATATCTAAAAAAAAAGGTTTGAAGTAAATTTGTTATCAGAGGATAAATGAAATCATATTTTTCTTTGTGATTTACAACAGTAGGGTGATTTAACACCATGTGATCACATGCATGTGTGTTTCTCTCTCTCTCAGTGGTATTGTGTGCAGGACTGTGGCCCTGAAAAGTATGAGGTTTATGAGGTATAAGAACTTGAGTGTGGTGTGATACCTGTAGAATATTTACGCAATTTATGTACAAGCCTATGGTTGACATGCATTTACAAATGAATTATCGCCTGTTTATGAAGTAGTAATGTGTTACCTTCTTCCTTTCTCTAATTATATTCCATTCGAAAGATATGTTATAGTAAGCCTGCCTCGTACAGTACATTTACATTGTCAGCTGAAACTTGAGTTACAGAATTCCAACTTTCCAAATAAATATTTTAGTGAAGTGAAGTGTTTATATCCGCATACTCAAAAATGAACCAGTGCATTCACCATTGTACACTGGACATTCGAAAATTACTACAGTATTTCGGTTGACTCTAGCTGGACCATTGATCCATCTGTTCAATCGGCTTGAAAATTTGGTGGATTTTATGGATATGTATGAGAACATCGACCAATGAATTCACATATGCAGTGCTCTATTGGAAGCCACTCTACTTCTGTGGTAAAAAAACATAAGAATGGCTGTGTTGAGTTATTAATTCAGTTTACGCTTGTACATAAATATATTTTGTTTAGTTATTGTTTTATGTTATTTGCTATAGAACTCATCAAAACAATACAAATAGTATAAACACGAGAGGATATAAGGAAAACAACTAATACACAGAGAGCAGTACAAATATTTTAATTAATATAATGTGTATATGTATAGTGTGTGAGAGAAAGGGTTTTTGATTTTGGTTTAATGAATAACATACGTATGTTCGGGTGTTTGTGTGATACAAAGCAGATTTGTGAAGCGTTGCATAATTTCTCTATGCACGACTGGCTAGCTGTTTCTTTTAATGATGCCGACAAAAGCGGCAACACTCTTAAATGTAAAATGCACTAGAAAATATTTATTTCAACACCAGAAAATAATTAAATATATAAAGAATTTGCCATTGAAAAAATTAGATAGTTATTCAGGCATGTAAGTATGGAACCATTGATTAGATATCCTACTGAAAATTGGAAATACCCTTGAAATAAAATGTAAAATCACTATGTCACACATTAAACAAGAAGACGAAGACAAAAACATTCACTTTTCATACGATTTGTGTGAACAAATACCCTTGGGAAAAAAAATTATCAACTACGGTACGCTATACAATATACACTTGACTCTCATTTAAATATGTGCTTTTTATTATTCTAGAAAAATGAAAAGATTGTGTGCAAATTAATTCCAATGCTGTCATCAAAAGAATTATAGTGATATTAGCTGTGATTTTCAGAAATAATTTACTAAATCACTTCACTAAAGCGTATGAGTCAAAACTAGTAAATTACATGATAGTGAAAGTTTGCTTTTGGCTAGCATAAGTGTCATTAATTATTTAATCTTGAAAAGTTTGTTTGCTCAGCTAGAGTACATGAAAATTCTTGAACTGCTGGCTTCTGGTTATGTCCTCAAGAAATCCACGCCCTTCAAAATTAATAATTTTTAGAATTTAATGTTAAGAGTCTAAAAGAATTTCTTTGGCCTTTTTCTAAATAAAATTCAAACGGATCACATGTAAAACAGAGTTGATAAGCGGTACCCATATGTGAGCTATACTCATCGGCTGGATTTAAAGTGAAAACGGCTGCACACTCAATCTTGTAGCACTGAAATAGCTAAACTTGCTTTTAGGGTCTCTTATTTCGTAACCACGCTTAATTACCACTGAGGCGCCTCTCTATACACCTCCGTAGCCGTAGTATGGGCAGTCATCAACAAATTTTAATAAAAATTTGCAGGAGCAAAAATTACACAGGACTGCTCTACATAGCTAACAAAAAGAGAGTAGCAGGGTTCACACAAGATTGCTATCACAATTGAAATATTATATTCCCCAGATAAAGTAATTCCCTGTGATAACACACTTTATTAGCAGTTGTAAAATTAGTTCATTCCTCCATGGCAAAACTGTAGCGGTAACATATACGTGAGGGCAAAGAGAAAATTTCAGCAATTAACTCTTCCAAAATCACATGTATCTAACCAAAACGTAGAAATAAACAAAAGTAAAGAAACTGTCAAAATGTGAGATACTGTAAATTAGAAAAAATCAAATAAATTTTGTTTTGAGGTGATGTTCTAAATAAACAATTCTAGCTAGTCCTTAGGGTAGGGGCTTTATTTACTGTCAAACTTTAATATTTATCCAGCGCAAATGTAAACAAAACATAATGAAGCAAACTTCAAAATACTAGTACTATTATACAAACAACATATAGTTAAAATTACAATGGACTCTCGATATACCATTTTTCATGGGACTGTCAAAAAATTTCAATACTTTCAGAATTTCAGTAGATGTGGGTTGGACGTGTACATCACTAAAATACAACTTCTAACTTTCTTAAACTTCAGGTTGACTATAATAAATGAGAGCTGTACGTTACCTGTGAATAAAGTTAAACTAATAAACACAATAAAAATGGGAATGTTTTAAATAACTGTAAATAATGCATTTAAAAACATTTCACCTCAACTCTTTTAAACAAAGAATATAACATCACAAAATACTCTATATGATTGATTGTAATCCGACACCGAATGCAAGCCGTCCTCAAACTTTAAAACGCTCTGAAAACAAAAATTATGTGACATCGAATTTTGAATGTCCCGCACGCACCACGCGGAGATGTTATTGACGGGCCGATGTATTCGCGGCGGGTGAGACGGAGAAGGGGAAGCCCAGAGACGAGAGGAGTAAAACCCTCTCCTTCTAAACCAGTTGGCAGCCGAGGGAGAGCACAAGGGCGTCATCCTAGTTGCTAGGCAACTAGCTCCCCTCTGCCAGCCGTGTAAGGGGAGGAAAGGAACTCCGAGCATCACCAAGGATAGCCGAAGCTTATGCAATCCAAGCCACACATTTTGATCGATCTACATTTGTGGCGACACTGTACTCGTGTTGCGTGGAAAATATGTAGTTGATATAATTAGTAATGTTTCACTTTTAAATAATGTGATTTTGAGACAGAGAAGTATAAATAAGGTGATTTAAATGTATTTATTTGCTGTTTTCGATAATTAATCTATCAAAAATGCGTCCGTGTTTTTCCCGTGCACTTATGCCGGTTGTGAGTTACGCTGTGCTTGGGCTCGGTGCTTACGCATTATTTGACAACGAAAGATGCAAATAGTCCCTTCCAGGAGATCAGTTTATTGAATTAAATTAATATAAATCCGCTGATCTCTCCACAATAAGCTACTGAATATGAACTGTACGTTTGGTAATACAATTTGCGTGATGTTCAAACAATTTCTGGTGACAAAGGAAAAGCATATAATTTTATTCAGAAGATGCTGCTTATTGAGTTATATTAATATTTTGTTTAAAAATCAGGTTGATTTTATGCCAACCAGATACGATTACACACCAACTTTACAGGGAAAAAACGACCTTTAATTACAAAAGTAAACATCTCTGCAAAAAAATAATAATTCCTCGTTAAAATATGTTGCCTAACATTTTCAGGCAAATCCATTTACTTTGAAATACTATTTGCACGTGCAAATATTTTGGGCAACTGATAATCTTGATAAAATTTCTACGGTCGCCGGCATGTATTTAGGGGGGAAGCAAATGTGCACGGCCGAGAGAAAGAGAGGGAGAGAGTTTTTTTATGTACAGTATATGCATTTTTTTTTTTGACTACAACTTTCCATTGTGAAGGCATGTTAGGGGAGTAAGAAAGGTGCATGGCTGAGAGAGAAAGACAGAACGAGAGAGAGAGGTTACAAGTACACTACGCTGGTTGCTAGGTAACCGCTTCCCCTCACATCAGGCGGTGTAAGGGAAGGGACCATTCGAGACTCTCCCGTGCCTTTGTCTACAGAGTCGCTGACACAATCAGCTGAACTGGAGAAGAGTACCGTGCAACAGCGATAAATGTGTTCCACACCCAGTTATGAGACGTTCGCATAAACAACCAGCTTAAAAAACAATTTTTGCAGGAAATCATCAGTGACAGGACAGAAAGATACTTCGATCGAAGATACATCCAATAAACTATACACGTGGGTAATTGTATTATTATTTATGTAGGAATTTTGCAGGGACCATAGAAAATTAACTGTATATATAGTTTATCGGTACGTGCGTTTTCGGTACATCTAGAGTCTACCGTATTAAGCTTGTTATAGGCAATTATGAAATCAAATACATTTTGACGAAATGAGATAGTACGGTAAAGCAAAACAATTATATAACTTGAAATAATGAGGTACATTTAATACGAATAATGGCTTCAATACTGGAAATTTTGTATATCAAAATCTGTGGGGCAGAAAATTAATTTACACCATAAAACGATTTAATGACAAAGGGATTCAAATACTTTGTTTTTAAAAGTTAGGTGAAGATCAATAAATTTTTGTGGTTCAACAATCTTGTACCAGAATCGTTTGCCGATTTAATTGATTCTTCTTTATTTTACTCTCTGGATATAGAAATAATTTACAGTATTTACTTTGGTATTTAAAAATTAAGAGTAGTGTTTTGTATAGGCCTAAGTAAATACATGGCACAGTGAAAATGTGAGCAGATTCAGCGATATTTTTGTGAGGTACTCTTTTCTTTGAAGGAAATCGGTGGCATAAGCTATTCACAGTGAATTGAGCACTTTTTAAGGCACTCTCAGCAGCCATAATAATCAAAAAATTATATTTGATTGTGGCATCAGACGGTAACTTTTGAGAACAATTAAATATATACACAGTGTTTATTAGTCACATGGCAAATTTAATATTAACAATTGGTGAATGGATGGGCCTTAAAAAGTGCTCACTTTACCATGAACAGCCTGTAACAATAGTTACTTAGTCGTTTTTTGGCATAAAATATTTTTTTTAATCAAAGAAAATTTTTGCAGCCACAAGGTTATTAATTAACATCATATTACAGTGGAACCGAGATGGATGGAAAGTCCGCATCCATCGAAGATATTCTGTGGTCCCATTTTTTATTCATCTGCATTTCAAGACCACATTCATTGAAAGTCCACATGTATTGAAATTTTTTGTCAGTCCCCTGAGAAACGATGAATAGAGAATCCACTATACTGTGATAAATAATTTCTGATTGGTAAGCGAAATTGTAAATCAGGATCCAGAATACAATCGTTCAATAATGGCATTTATTCCTAGGGCTTTTAAGGGAAGACCTTATTATGTGCACAATCTGTCAAGGAGAAAGATGGTATATTTGCTTGGTCATGGTCGCTCGTCAACATCAATGACAGTTCCTTTTCAAAGGTTTGCCAAGAAGTGCGAATTTTCATAGTGAACTTATATTCTATATGAATGAATAAGAGTGAGGATTTAAATTGAAAACATCACTTTCCAAACATAAAAAAATGAAAAAAGGTTCATTTCAGGTTAAATTAGTTTTATGTATAATTTGTTTGAAACAAACATTGGAAAAGTTGGAGAGAATTAAAAGCTGTGCTACTAGACGTGCACTGAAGTGAACACCAGAATGACCAAAAATGGCAGACGATTATACCTAATCTTTTTGGTGTCCTATTTTTAAGCATTGTGTAGCACAACAATAGCTGTTATATTTACATTTACCTGCTTGTTTTTTTTAAATCTAACCGGCTACAAGCACTACTGTACCGATACTATTGTTTAGGATTTTGTACATATTTTACAGTTTTTCTTCTAGTGCGATATTTACCTCGCGTAATTGTCACAATTGGTACTTTTCGCTATGCATTTGCTATAAAGTATGGGGCGATTTCGTGGTAAAATACTGCATTTACTGTATGTGTAAATATTGGTGAAAATGTTGTACGTTTCATGCGTCCTTTGTTAAATTTAATTTATTGGCACAATTTTGGATCACTGTAATATTGTGACACCTAAACCAGTTCAAAAAACATAACCTCACGACTGCACTGTGTATATTTAAAAAAAAAACTAATCTTTGCACAAATCTTATATCAAATCAACAGAATCTCAGAATCCCTAAGATTCTGTGAACTTGGCAGAATCTTCTATTTTGTTACCCTTTTCGTAATTACATGGCTAAGTAAAATTTGCACCTGTTTTGTTTTGTGTTCATGTACCTATAGCTAGTTTTCTTAAAAAACTGTTGAGTATTGCAAGGTAATGTAAAATTTGTTGCAAAGTTGAATTATTTTGTGTTCAAGTACTTAAGTGAGACTTCTTGAAATTATAAAATTTGTAAAGCACCACAATATTTTCAGTTAAGTCAAGTTGTTCTGAAACACCCTCGGACCAAGTAAAATTTTTATACAAGTCAACAAGTTTTCTCTTTATGTGTTAGATTACCTGAGAACACAATTTTAATTTAGTATCGATGAAAGTATCTGTATTGAGTATCATGAGAATGTTTTGGTATTGATACTGGTATCAAATACAGTAAAACCTCGCTAATCCGGCCCTCGTTGATCCGGCTCTCCGGATAATCCGGATGTTTTTAATTTTATGTTCACATAGATAATATGTAATATGAAGTGGATTTACTCACCAGCTATAAATAGCTTTGTCTTGACCTTGAATCCCTAACCATCACTTCCCCTCCCTCAATCTCTTCAGTTTTCCTACTGTTTTCAAACGGCACTTGTCATTTTGTTTATTGTGTGTGGTTCAACCGGATATTGTTTTTGTTTTTTATCAAAGTGTCTGGGAGTGTATTGTAGTGTACGTACAAGTTTAAAATGGCATCGAAGCGAAAGAAGGTTGTGGTTTCAATGGATAAAAAGTTAGATGCTATTAATCAAATTGGTAAAGGAGAAGCATTGAAAAAAATAGCTGCTGAATTGGGAGTTGGACCTTCAACAGTGTCCGACTGGAAGAAGCAAAGAAAAGAAATTGAAGATTTTTGTTGTAAAATGATATGTAAAAACAGTTTGGAAGGCAGAGGAACGGCAAAAAAGCAAAAAAAAAAAAAAATGAAACATTAGACGGACGCACTATTTATGTGGTACAGTGCTCAACGAGAACGTGGTTTGCCTATATCTGGAGCGATCTTGGCCCAAAAAGCTTTGAGCTTAAACAAAATGTTACAGAATCCTGACCTAGAATTCACTCTTAGCTAGGGGTGGCTAGAGTGTTTTAAAAACCGACACTGTATTCGCCAACTTACTCTGACTGGAGAGAACTTGTCTAGTAATGTTGCTGCTGCTGAAAAATTTAAAAAGGACCTTGAACAATTTGTTTTATCTGAAGAATTTACACCCGATCAAGTTTATAATGCTGACGAAACTGGGTTTTTTTACCGTATGCTTCCGAGAAAAACGTTAGCATCGAAGCTTGAAGATTCGGCTAAGCGCTACAAGAAAAGCAAAGATAGGCTAACTGCTATGGCTTGTAGCAATGCATCAGGGAAACATAAGTTGTGAACCACAATATGTTGCCAGTGGTTTACGGACCACAAAAAAGTGCGTGGATGGACAGTTTTTTGTTTAAGAATAGGTTTTTTGATAACTTTGTTCCCGAAGTTCGAAAATTCCTGAAAGAAAATAGTTTACTAGGAAAAGCTATTTTACTGATCGACAATGCTCCATCTCATCCGGGAGAACAAGAACTCGTGAGTGGAGGAATTAAAGTAAAATTTCTTCCACCAAACGTAACTCCACTTCTGCAGCCTATGAGACAGGGAGTCCTTGAAAACATCAAAAGAGTTTACCGAAAAGAACTGCTTGGTAAAATTATTGGAGAGGAAGGGGTAAAAAGTGTGATTGATTTGTTGAAATCAATCAATATCAAAGACGTTATTTACATGGTTGCTGACGCCTGGGATTGCATAACAAAAAGCTCTTTGAAAAAAACATGGAAAAAACTGTGGCCAGCTATTTGTGCTACAAACGAAATGGCAAGCGATGATTTGGTGCAAGTGGCTGCAGACGACCTTCTGCAAATGTTAGGAACAATAAGTGGGTGCTCAGATGTTGATATGGAAGACGTCGGTGAGTGGCTGAAAGACAACAATGACGGTGGCTACGGCACTATGACGGAAGAAGAAATTGTAGCGGCATGCACATGTACAGCAGACAGTGAGGAAGAAGATGACGTGGACGAGGAGGGAGCGATCACACCGCAACAGCGGACGACACATGCAGATGCTGCAGACCAGCTGACAAACATCACGGCGTACTTGGAGCGTCAGCCCGGCACCACTCCAGCTGAACTATTAATGATAAAGCGTTTGCGCGACTGTGCTTCATTCAAACGCCGCACTTGTTTGAAACACATGTTAAGAAATGATGTGGAAAGTTATTTTTAATGTCTTTTAAACAATTCTATGTAATTTGGTTACAAAACATAGTTTTTTATCGTAATAAACGGTAAGTCTGCTTATTTAAGGATTTGTTTTGCTTATTACTAGGATTATCTGGATTTTCTATTTTCCGGATTGTCTTTGGTCCCAGTTAGTCCGTATAAACGAGGTTTTACTATATTGAGAAAATGTGGTATCGATCCATCCGTAATTTTTCCCACAGTCACCATTACCATCACCGCCCTACAACACTTTGCCTAGTATATATGACACTGTGAAAGTGAACTGCATTATCTAATGCATAATTGAAACACTGTAAGTCGCAATCATTGTTAAAGTGGTGGGACTATACAAAGAGAAACAATGAGTGAAGAGGTTTGGATGGCTCTTAACGTAGAGGTCTTGAGGGCTGATGAGAGTGAAGTGAGGTGAGTATGGAGCAGTGCCGAAATGAAAGGGTGGCGTGGAAAAGGGAGATCCCCGAGAAAACCCGCCGACCAGCGGCATCGTCCAGCACGTTACCCGCTTGCAAAAATCCGGGGTGAACCAGCTGGGGATTGAACTCGGTTCGTCTTGGTGGGAGGCGAGCAGTCTAACCGCTTAGCCTCCGTGGCCATTGAGAAACGATGAAGATCAAGTGCCTTCCCTTCCCTCTCTCTTTCTCACTCACTTACACTCCATCACCCAACCACTCCCATTTACAATATACATTTTACGAGTTGTTTAATGTGCTTAATTTTCATTATGTGTTATCTGCTAGTTGCAAAAAATCAGGAACTTAATTTGTATTTTAGCAATAAGTTTCTGCCTTTTTAAAAACATAAAATAACACACAGTGAAAATTATATATAAAAATATTAAACAACTAATAAATTGTAAACTTTCTCTTGGAGGACCCTGCCCTCTAGAGATCGCGTCCCCTGGACAGCGGATGGGGGATCCCACCACATGTTGTAGGGTGGTCCGAATATATTGAATAAGGACCCGTGGACCAACAGGGTCATAGGCGGTCATCATCTAGTTAACACGGGGAGTGGTTTTCCCATTGTCTCCTAGCTGGGTCCGCTCTCTTCTTCCACTTACTTTGAGACAGGCCCCTTCTTTATATGGTCCTATTGGTCACCCTAGATCAACTCTTGTTTATTCTACCCTGAAGCTATTTGAGTACTCATGGGCGGACGCTGTCTTTCTGTTTTCTTAAGCATTTCTTTTCTACGGGGAGGAAGACTTCGTAGTTGCAGAGAACGCAATCTCCCTAGGACAAGGAAAGTCCAAAATAAAATCCCCGCCCTCGGTTGGGGATTGTGCGGAAAGGGCTACTAACCCACCCACATAAAAAATGCAACTTCTTGTAGTGCCAAAAGTAGCCTCGGAAAAGAATCAACTGAATTATGATGATGACCACGACACGAAAATCCGGTAAATGATTACATCAAAGTCGGAACATGGAATATAAGAGGAATAGCTAACGAGGAGATAGAACTTGCAATCTTTGAGGATATGAAAATAAATCTTCCAGTGGTAACAGAAACAAAAAAGAAATTAAGATGATCTAGACATGTTGGAAACTAAGAGGGGTAGACCAGAATAACAGAGCAGCAATGCCAGAGTGAGTGATGTTAGTATAGCTAATGTAAAAGAAAGATTCAGAGAGAAAACAATAAATTAAAATGGAAACAAACTAATT
The DNA here is from genome assembly GCA_002778355.1 of Clitarchus hookeri. NCBI lineage: Eukaryota > Metazoa > Arthropoda > Insecta > Phasmatodea > Phasmatidae > Clitarchus > Clitarchus hookeri. Next base: position 36,054 of record NQII01008949.1, on the reverse strand, counting down.
GAATTTGCAGCTTAAAATAAATTACCTATATCAAACAATTTAAAAAAAAAAGAGATGTACATAAGTTTACCTGGTGAGCTAGATGAAATAGATCCATTGTTGATTACGTAATAGGAAACAAGAAAATAATAAATAATGTAGAAGACACCACAGTTAAAAGATGATGTAATATAGGATCCAGTCATTTCCTGGTTGTTTCTCGTATAAAGCTGATAGCAAGATGGAAGAAAGAGAATACTTTGCACTGAGCAGAGAATAATGAAGAATTACTTAAANTCGTATAAAGCTGATAGCAAGATGGAAGAAAGAGAATACTTTGCACTGAGCAGAGAATAATGAAGAATTACTTAAAATGTATGTATTAGAAACTGAAAGCATTTGAAATGTCTAACAAAAAAGAATCAACACTCTTATTCAATCTTACACCANGTGTATGTATTAGAAACTGAAAGCATTTGAAATGTCTAACAAAAAAGAATCAACACTCTTATTCAATCTTACACCACAAGCAATATTATAGAAGAGGAATGGCGAAATTTTCAATCAATAGTACGACAAGCTGTAATGGAAGCAGTAGGATATAAGAAGTTTAGAAAAAGAAGGGGACTAAAAATATGGACAGATGAACTAGAAGAATGTGTAAAAGATAAACACAAAAAATATAAAACATATCTAAATAATNACTAAAAATATGGACAGATGAACTAGAAGAATGTGTAAAAGATAAACACAAAAAATATAAAACATATCTAAATAATTCAACGGAAGAAAATTCGAGAAGAGTACAGAAAAGCAAGAAATGTAGTCAAAATAATGGTTAAGAAAGCATATGTAGATTCAGGGGAAAGATTTATAGGGTACATATAACATGATCGATATGGCAGATAGTCATTAGTCTATAAAGTGATGAAAACACTGAATAAGAATGAAAGAGAAAATGTTGAGATAAAAGCTGTAGAAAAGCAAGACTGGATAAAACATTACAAACAATTGCGGTACAAAGAAGGTGAACCAGAAATCATAAATAACAAATTGTACACAAAAGTACACTGAAGAGCCAAAAAAACTGGTATAGGCGTGCGTATAAATAAAAAATTCAAGCAGCAGAAATGAAATTTATTAAATCATCATTAGGGGTCCCATTATTAGATAAGAAACACAATACTGATTTACGGAAAGAACTTGAAGTGGAACTGTTACTTGACAAGCTGAAGAAAAACAAGTGGTGTGAACCTCTAAGAAAAATGCTAGAAATGAAAGCAGACTAGATGCCTAATCCATGGAAGAAGAAATTGTAAGTTTTCTATAGTCAAACATTTTCAATATTACCTCTAAAAACTAAAATTATGACACAAAAACTAAGTATTTCTCCATAATACGTAAAGCAGAGCCTTGAGAATTTTACAATTAGATACTGTAGTTTTCCTGCTTAGTGCTTATTAATGTTGAACATTATTAATATTGTAAACATGAGTAATTTCAATCGTATATGAGTTTTCTTGGTCAGCAGCATATAATTTTTAGTTGTTAATAAACATTGCTTGATGGTTTCTCTGTACCTTAGTTACGTAGTCTGTAAGAAATTTAGCGACAATCCTGTGGGAATTTGAAGTTAATCATGTTGTGGCAGTGGTAAACACACACATTAACATGCTGTTAGAATAACTACACTTTCAGACGACTAATGAGATAAAATACCTTGCTATTTAGATTTAGACAGAACATTCGTGGTGTGTTTCAATAGAAAAATTAGGACCAGTAGAGCGAAAAAGTGAGTTGTTGGAGTGACACCAGCGTTCAGCAAGTGTTGGGTTAACACTCTCTCGGCTTTCTTTGTTCCTTGCCTACAGGTTAGGGACGCTGAGCTACAGGAAGTTGCCAGGATCGTTAAGAACAGCATGGAAGCTGCTGTCAGCTTGTCTGTTCAGTTGCCGGTGAAGGTGCGAGCTGGCCGCTCGTGGGGATCCTTAGTCGACCTTCCTCTATGACACGACCGTCTTAGCTGGGCTTCCATTTGAGAAACCTTGTTTGAAACTGTGATAATATCATACCTGATGATAATCATACCTGTAGTTTTTTGGTGCTTGGTTAAAATTTAAAAAGATGTTGGTTTTTCCTAGAAAGTATTGTGATATTTTGTAAGTCATTCCAGTATGATGCTAATTTAGAAATTCTCTTGGTGGAATGTAAAATAATAAATTGTGCCCTGTATGATTTTGAAAGACCTAGTCTATGTTATTGATAAAGCAAGTTTTCTGAGAAATATCTTGAGTGACTGTTTANCTGTATGATTTTGAAAGACCTAGTCTATTTTATTGATAAAGCAAGTTTTCTGAGAAATATCTTGAGTGACTGTTTATTTTATAAATATGTAGGCCACTGTTTGTTACGATGTGGTTCTTAAAATAATTTATCAGCCCATATCACTGTCACTATATCACTGTCTCCTATTTTTATAATACTTAATTGAGTAAATGTGAGCAGTAATTTGTGCACTGTATTTACTGCTCACAAGCTCTAGCACGGCAAGTGAAGTATGTTACTCGTTACCACAAAGTGTAAAATAAACAGACAGGAGTTCATTACTTTATGAGTTACTGTTGCATATTTATAAACATAAAATTGAGTTACTGTTAAATATTTATATACATAAAATTGTACTGCGGGATTGCTTTAATTTTAATTGTTTGCATGTCAATTGTTTTGATTTTATGTTTGATTTCTTGTAGTACGTAAAATACAGCTGCTCTATTTATGTGAAGTTTGTATTATACTATTAAGAAAATGAGTACGGGCTGAATTGTCCATGTCTGGATCATGGCTGCCGTTGTGGGATCAAAACGAGAAAGGTGTGTTTTTAAGTAGTGCCATAAAATGGGAACTGTTGGTAAGTGTGTGCTGTCACTAGACAACGGTTGTAAGAGAGGCAGATGTGTAGATTTAGACTCGTGATTTCCAATTTCCAAAAGTGTATAGCATGTTGTCTGACAACAGTTTGATTGTTCTTTTTAGGGTAGTGCATCTATTGACAATTATTGCCTTACTTGCTAGGTGAAGGTGTCGTGTGTATTAGGCTGAATGTGACAAGAGTTTTGTATAATTTATGCTTCAAATTAAGAAGAAAAAAAAGTATTACGAGTATACATTTTTAGCTGGTTCCTAATTTTTTTATAATTTTGTAGTAAATGATTACATCTATTTTACTTTTAGACTGTATTAATTACCATTGTTATATCTGTCAAATTTGTTTTAATTGTCTAAAATTTTTACATAGTGATTTTAAAATGTTAGTACTGTATTTATATTGAAATGTTACGGTGTCGCACGACAAAGTCAGACAGGTCTGAAGTGTTATGTGGCGCTGCACAGCTTTACTGATACCGCTTGTTGTATACATCAGTCAACTCCGGATTCTACGACCTCTGGAACAGAGACCTTCTCAAAATAACTTTTTTTGGAAATGATGAAAAAAATTTATTTGAAAAGGTTTTTCCAATAACGAAACAACCCCTTATAAATAACGACCGTTTTCCTGGGAACCATGAAAGGTTGTAGAATCGAGAGTTTACTGTATACATCTTTGTGATACAGAAGTTTTTTTCTTCATCCGACACACATTTACTTCATTAAATTAGATTTTGATATACTTTTGCATCAAAATTAGTTATTGTTGTGATTTTAGTTTTGGTTTTGATGTTCGGTGAATGAAACACTTGCTTCTTGTGGAAACTGTTGTCCAGTTTTGGCCATCTTGGCTCTGCAAAATTTGGTTGGTATTTTTATATTTGTAGATATTCACTTAAGTGAAAGAACAATTTGTACACGTGTCTGAGTGAATTTTACATAATGTTTCTTCTATGGCATTGTGTTGTAAAATTGAAATAAATATATTTATAGCATTTCAAGAGTGCATTTTTCTATTTCAAATTTAAATGTATCAATGTCATAAACACACACATTTTTACTTACAGTGTGTAGTTTTCCTAACAGTAAAAATTTTTGTATGATATTAAATTAATTACAATGAAAATTCTATACAGTTGAACCTTTGTCCACCATTTTTCAGCAGACTGATAAAATTTTCCATACACGCAAGCATTCGGTGGATGTTAAACTAGACATGTAGATCAACCAAAAACAAAAACTAACATTATTAAACCTCATGTTGAACATACTGATAGGCCTACATTAGTTTAACTAACAGAAAACAATACAAATGAGAACCTTTAACAGCAGTCATAATACAAAAAAAATCTCAGCACTTCACTGTAAAGTACTTTTTACTTTGACAACTTCTTTCAGATCCCCGGCAGGTGTAATGTCATTTAACCTTTGATTCCTAGATACCACTGATCAGTAAAGCCTCTGTTTACCAGACTAATTTGAGGGAGGTATAGTCTGGTAAACCAGAAAGTCTGGTACATGGCAAAGTACCAAAAAAGTGTACAGTTATTATAAATATTTTAGTGGCACATTTTATTGTTGATTTTTTCAACACACCAAAGATGTTAGTGCAGCTGGGAGGGATGATGAGCCACAAGTATTTCTGGTAATTTACGATCGACTGTTAGCTTTCCAAGAGAGAGGAAGGAAGAGCGTGAACTTGTATAGGTAACATATTTTCTGAGTCTCACGTGAGTAGTATTTGCGGCAAGCACGTTAACTTGTACCGTGACGGGGGTGACTGGGGTTATTTCCATTCCTGTGCCTTTCTTTTCTGTTTTTTATAACTTTCTCGGGCGTGGGCGGTAATCTGGAAATGGAAACAGGTGGCAGACCATCCCTAGCCCCTGCTGGCAATACGAGTGTGACAGTCAAATTCCATATGTACCTGTGTGCCACTTGCACATATTTTCTTAGAAATGAGAAACGTGCAGGTCCTGTTGCCCTTTAGCAGCAAGAATACGATAATGGACATACATGTACTTTACGTGAATGGCGGTAACGTCAGCCGTGTACCGGGCCACGCCACACTTCGCTACGCTCGCTAAGCTCCAAGTGTACATGCTGACCTTGGCAGTTTTCTATCGTGTTATCACCCACCTGCTATGTCTGTATCGTCGCTCTCTTTCAAATTCATTGTAAGCACTTTTGCCACTGAAACACCTGCTTCTAATTTTTCTCTTGAGGTGGAGGCCATTTCACACAACAAACAAACAAACATGCACAATTTTCAACTTAAATGCAGGATTGACTATAATAAGTTGCTAGTGATATTTCCCTAAAAAAAACGTAGACCATGATACACAGGAGCAACACCGTGCTCAATAACGATACAGCCACGCCATTGCACAATTCTAAAGATCACTTCTTCCTTCCCCCGGCCTTTCAAGTGCGTTTACTTATCTTACAGGTGTACAGTAATAACACATTTCACGTCCTGAAAGCGGCAAGTACACACGTTGATCAAAACTATTTACATTGTAGAATAAAATCTTGTACATTCTTCTCCGTGATTTTCAAGAGCAAAGCAAGAATACACTTTAAAATTAAATTTAAATTAAAAAAAAAGTTTTAATTTGGGTTATACTTTAGTACTAGTCTGTTGAAAATGAACATTGTCCCATGAAAGGCAAAAAACGACAAAAACACGTATTTCTTTGCTGGAAAAACGTATTAATTGTAGTTTGCTTTTTGTTTATACATTATTTTTTCATAACTACTTCCCACTTGCACACGTTTTTTTATCTTAAGTTATAGTAATCAAAATAATAAAGAACAAAATGCAACACTAATGGCAACATCTAGGTTGTAAAAATTATATGGGAACATAGCTATTGTTTGGGCAAGAATTATGCACACATTCGTACAGTGCAGATCGTACACAGTAAAGAAGGCCAATCATTCATGCTTGAAGGGCAGTCACAGTTATAAAAATTATTGCGGCTTAAGATTTTGTATGGTAAATACTAGGGATGGGATCCTTGATGCTGCGATACCTGGATACCATCGATACTTTAAAGTATCGAGTATCGTATGAGAATATCCGAAAGTATAAAATTTTAACATTGTTCTAATGGTATTTAACAATACATGTTTTTTTTTTCTTTCGTGAAAAAAAAATTACAAAATTTCCACGATATTTGCATTCTGTGTTTTATCACACAATTATTGCAACTACGTACTAGTCACACAGTAATTATTTTTAAATACTATTACAAAATGTCAGAGGGGATTTCTCAGCAAGTGCAATATTTAATGTCAATCATAAATCTAATTAAAGTTCTTCTGAATCTCTCTGTTTGGTTATAGTCAATTAACACACACTCCATCAGTAACACATGTTCAGTCTGACTGTTGCCATCATTTGAAATGGCTTACACTCACGCATCTCAGCCAAACTGGTAAATGTCTGGTTACCTGCATTATGACGTTTACAGAAAAAACAAAACTCCAAAAAATCACTTCCTGCTTTAGCAGTTATACCTCGCAAACCGAATCTGTGCATATAAAGCAAAAGAACATAACTCTCTTATACGCTGACGACCTTGTGACACCATGAATCACCATCCTTATCAACACCGTAATTCACACCTAGAATATTACAATGCACTTTACGTGGATTAGAAGATCTTCTGGTATTGTATTGTCTTCGTGGCATGTTGGACGTTATCCCTAAGGAAGCTCTCTCTGGTCGCTACCCAAACCTAAGATTTTGTGCAGCGCAATAAGTTGTCAGGGGCAGGCCGGGTCTGCTCAGTTGGCGAGGCAGGGTCGCATGACTGACTTGCGTATTTTATTGCTACTGGCAACGGTGGGTAGCATTTTTTCTTAGGTGTAGCAGTTCGTCCTCCAGTAAGGGTGTCGTGGCTTCCCACGGGCCGAGTTGAAGTCGTAGATGTATACATAGTGCATTGCCAGCTACGCTTCATGCGTCAACTCTCCCCTACTCCTCCACCCCGCCAGTTCCCCCTACCACCCAAGCCCTCCCACGGTACTGGCTCTTTACAGAGACTGCCCAATCAAGCGTGCCGCCTGCTTGGGAACGTAAGAGAAGAAAGCGAGCGCAGGAAGCACTCCCAAACCCAGAGCTCCTGAACAGTAGGAAAGCAAACTACAGTCGGGAAATGCCAACACCAGGGTGCGAAGTGTGCCACCACCACTGGAAACTATGAACCCGTCGACATCCAGACGTTAAGCGAAGAACCAAACCCACCCGAAGCCCCTAGTATTGAAGTAGAAGTAAACAATCAGCTCACGACCGCTGTACTTAATTCAGCAGCAGCTACGGGAAATTTTATGAGGAAAGAACTCCTCACGCAAATGCAACTAAAGGAGCTTTCACCCCAGAACCACCAAATTCAGATGGCCAGTGCAGCGCACATTTTGCCAGTTGAGGGGAGAACTACACTCACTGTAAAATTAAATCGCCATGAAATCCCCTACCTAGTTTATAGTGGTACCAGATATCATGGAGAAAGTGATCCTGAGGCAGCCATGGCTACAACAACAACATTGTATCATGGACTGTAGCCAGAGACGCATCTATATTGGGAGGAAAGTGGGAGTAACAGTGAACTGGGAATACAATACCGAAGCCTTCACATCTCACCCCATCAACCAAGCAGAAATAAACCACCAATTGAAAACGCCTGAATTCTTGCAACTACAGGAAATATTAAATAAGCACACCACCATGTTCGGCCATGGGGGAATGCTACGTCAAACACGCAGTATTCAACATGAGATATGGTTGGCTGATGACAAGCCTGTATACTGCCGCCCATACCGCTTGTCCGCGGAAACAAGAGGAATAATAATGAAAGAAGTCAAGGCCCATAAGGAACAAGGGATGTTCGAACCCAGCAATTCGCCATACAATTCCTGCGTAGTTCTCGTACCCAAGAAGGATGAATGGTTAAGCTTCTGCATAAATTATCAAGAATTGAACAACTTCACGCATCCCATCGCGCCTCTCGCAATTAACCTGTCACACACGCTGCGCGATATATCCTTTCCACATTTCACTTCATCAACAGCTACATGGAAATGACTTTCGACATTGGGTGCAGTTCTCCAAATGGTGTCTACGAAAACTACAAACCGACGACACGTTCCTGTCCAAGATTTTGTTTACCGATGAAGCGTCATTTACAAACCATGGGCAGATTAACCTTTGCAACATACACTACTGGTCAGCTGACAACCCACACTGGCTGAGAGATGTGGATAAACAGAGACCATGGTCTGTAATCGTGTGGTGCTGTGTTGTACATAATGGCCTAATTGGTCCGTATTTTATTGATGGGACACTACATAGCATAAAGTATTTACAGTTCGTAACAGAAGTGCTACCGCAATTATTGGAAGACATCCCACTGGACATAAGACAATTCATGTGGTACCAACACGACGGATGTCCCGCTCATTCTGCACAGAGAATTACAATGGTTCTTATCAGAACTTTCGGTGGTCGTTAGATCGGTCGGGCTGGAAACACAAAATGGCCTGCATATCCCCTAGACTTAACGCCTATGGACTTTTATCTGTGGGGAACATTAAGGCAATAGGTCTACAAAGATCCACCGACGACTCTCGAAGACATGAAAAGCCGTATAACACAAGCTGGTTCTGCGATTCGTCCAGATGAAATTCGACGTGCTGTATTGTCCTCTTAGAATCGCGTTACAGTATGTATCAAGCGTAAGGTCACCAATTTGAACACCTGATATCATAGTAAAATAACATAGTAAGCGTAGTCTGAGGCTTGCATTTGTTTAAACAAATGCAAACTACAGAACAGTGCTACGTTGGCCCATTGTTCCATGTGGCAGTGCAGTTTGCTTCGTCATTATCGTTCCATTTAAATTAATGAAGTTGACTTTTGTATTTCTATACCCTTCCACGAACAGGGAAATTATCACTATCAAGTTAATAGCTTCTTGAACCCAAGCCACTTTTGCCTGAAACATTTTTTTCTACCACTGAAATTGGCAGTGTGGCCTGTCTTAGGTGCCTCACCCTGTGTGTGTATATATACATACACACACATGCACACACACACATATATATATATATTTATATATTTATTCATTTCCATTAAAAGTACATACTTTATTCGAAAAATTGTGTTATTATTTGCATGTCGACTCCAATAACAAAAAATTATATAATGTGTAAATGCTAAAACTTGTAGAAATAAAAAATTACAAGCATATTAATTTATATTATTAAAATAAACAGTGCATTAGTGATGGCTTGCAATTTTTTTAGACAACAGGAATCCAATGAAACATTACACTTTATTTGTGATAGTTCTTTGCAGCACTATGGTTCAAATAAAAATGTAAAAGACTCTTTACAAATGGAAACTCGAATTAATTAATAAAGGTGAAAAAATATAATTTAAATTGTCCAACACACAATAATACCTTCTAGTATCATTTCTGCTGATATTGAAAGTATATTAAAGAATGTTCCTATTTATAAACCCAATTTACAACATAAACTATTTAAATATATAATATTTTAACAGAAAAAGATTTGGTACCTAATGCATTTTATAAAAGATAGATATGTTAACTGATCAACAAATAAATCTTCTTATTAAGACTTGTACAATGAAGAGTCAACATCACAAGTCCTCAGGATGTAGTTATTTGTATTAATCACGTAATGGAAATAATAAATTTTCAATATTTATGACCGATAAATGCACATAACAATTTTAGCAACTAATAAAACATTTACAAAAAACAGGCTACCAGGTCGGAAAGAATGAAAAAGTACCAGGTCGGAAAGAATGAAAAAGTTTTGGGAGCCGAAGAGGAAGCTGAAAGCAAAATCTGTAGCTAATACCCTGAAGACTTAAGTGTATATGGACTGACTCCAATGTGGGCGTAAAAAAAAACATTTACAACAGAATGGAGAGTTGTATTCACAAATGGAGACAATTTCACAATAACAGAAGAAAAATAATTCATTCTAAATATACAATTTGGGATTTGTAGGTATGTTAAATATTATGGATAGTAGTTTAAAAAAAACTTCTCAAAAGATTAATTGTGAAATATGAAGAAATACTATCAAGTAGATTTGGGAGAAATTTGGTAGTATTAAATAAGCAAATAAAGGAGGATTTTACAAAAATATCAATGAAACAGATATGTGATAATTCTTTGTAAAAAAATTGAATATTAGCAGTTTATCTGCATGTAATGACTTTTAATTTAAAAACTGATATTATTTTCTTAGCTTATGTATATGAATGTATTATAGAATGTAGGAATTTCACAATTCCTGGATGAAATTGTGACGCAATGTTGAAACATGCAAAAAAAACTATATTTATAATGGTTATGAAATGTTGAAAAAGAAAAGAGGTAGTGAATCACAATGTTTCAAAATATATTCATTAAATTAAAAAAAAATATTTACATGGTTTTTAAACAATAAAGAATTAATTTTTTTTTTTTAAACATTGCTATTATGGTTGGAATATATCATAAAATGCAATTATCCCAAGTTTTAAATGTCCTTTGCCAACTTAAATTTAAAATTTAAAAGTTAATTTAATTTATGAATATACATTTTTTTAAAAATGCTTCAAATATTCAAAATTGTAGTTAGGATTTACACACGGATTTACCTGTAATACCAAAAAATAAAATAATGCCAGGAACAAATCAATATTATTACCAAGACTACATTAACGCCTGTTGCCT
>NQII01008949.1:2944-16812 GCA_002778355.1 Clitarchus hookeri | reverse complement strand
AGCAAGAAAATAGAAAAAACAAATAAGAGAAAAAAATAAGAACATGAAGAAGACTAATAGAAGATGAAGTTGTTGATGAAGAAGATGAAGAGAATAAGAAGAACAAAAGAAAAGAAGAATAAGAAGTAAAGATGGTTAAAAAGACGAAGGGTTTTAAAGAATGATAAAAGAAGAAAGAATAATAAAAAGGAGATTAAAATCCATAAGAAAGAAAAATATGAAGAAGAAGAATAGGAAGGTGTGGAATAAAGGAAAAAGAAAAGGGAAAGAAGAAGAAGAAAAACTTGAAAACTTATAACTTAAAAGTAAAGATTTAAATAAAGATGAAATAAAGAAGGTCGAAAGAATAAATGATTGAAAGACGGACATAAGTAGAAGATATTGAATGATAATAAAAGAAGATGAAGATACTATAAGAAAGAAGTAGATGAAGAAGACTAAGAAGGGGAGGAAACAAAAAAGAATAGGAAGAAGGAATGAAGAAGAAGAAGACTCTAGACTCTAGATAAAGATGAGGCGTCCCGTCGAATATGGGTATTATAGGAAGTGGCTGTTGAGGAGGATGAAGTGAAGAATAAGATAAGATGAGAAATAGGAACATAGGAGGAAGGAAATAGAAATATACAAATAATGGAAAGAAATAGGAATATGGAGAAGGATAGAAGAAGAAGTTGTTAAAGAAGAGGATGAAGAGAAGAAGAAAAAGAGAAAAGAAGAATAAGAAGTAATATGGTCAAAATGATAAAAGAAGAAAGCATAATAAAAAGAAGATAAAGAAATTAAGAATGAGAAGAAGTAAATATGATTAATAGATTAACTGATTAAAAGAAGGAGATGAGAAGATATGGTAATTAAAGAAAAAGTATTTATAACAAAAAGAAGATGGTGAAGAAGAACAATAATCAAAAACCTCGGATGGCCTTTGGCTAAGAGAGGTGAGGAGGAAACTAATTGTAAATTGTCTCCTGTAGCATTTTCTGTTAAACATGATAATGCACGAAACAATTTTTTAATTCTTTCCTGTCGAAAGAGTTTTTACGGTGACTATGCCGGTTTTTCCCTTTCTCTTCTAAATATAGTTTAGCTATAAGTACACTTAGGGAGGTTGTCATGGCCAAAAGCAGGCCATGGCAGCCCAATCCCTCTTTGCCGTGATGCATGTCTCCTTGCATGATACTCCCTTCCCTTGTAGGCGTATGGGGCTTAGCCCTGAGACGTACTTAACTCCCGTCCCTACCGCGGGCTCATATAACACTTAGTTTTGGAGTAGTTAGTTAAAAAAAAAAAAAGGGAGAGGTTCTGCAGTCAAGGCCGGCTGGCAGTGTGTGGGACGAGCGAGTGGCGTTGCATTGTTTACATCTGGCACGTGCGCGCTGATAGCGTGTGACATCTGCGGTGCGTTGTCGGCCGCTGCTGTACGCGAACTTGCCGTCTTGTACTGCCAGTCTCTCGCCAGGCTGCAAACATTGCCCGTGTTCATGCGCTACACACACCTTGCGTTGAACACGCCCCTTGGACGCACCGGGCGGTGACATTGCGTTGGTTGACGGTCTGGACCAGTTAATAAATCTTTGCACACTATAGCAGTGTTCAATTTATTATTATTGTTGTGACACTGTGTGCGAGCACTGAAATTTCCTGTTTTGTACGATCGCGGTTAGGCACGTTGAATGATAATGCTGTAGGCACAAGGGATACCATGGCCCGTGAATATTCTCTGTCTCGTGTAACTTGGCAAGGTTTTGACAGTTCGACGAAAGTAGGGCCAATGTTTACTTTTATTTTGTGTTTCCTTTCGCCATCAGCTGGTGCGTCAAGTGGAGGCTGTGTATTTCATCAGCACGCTGTCAGCTAATCCACTTGCCATTGTACTGTAATGCTAAACAAATTTTGAAGCATTTTAGACTGACATCTGTCTAAAAAAAATCCCTGGGTTATAAAAGCAAAAATTTAAAACCTTGCAAAAAATTAAATATTTGCTAACTCTTTTTTTACTTTGTCCGAGACAGCGAATTTAGGTTATTATAACATTTGCGAGACGGTAGTTGTAGTTTTTGTCACACTTTGGACGTAATAGCTGATATAACTGGAACTAATAATAATTTGGGAAACTTGATTGACAACGCACTTTTATTCGCCAACAACTCACCAACGATAATTGCAAAGCAGTCATTCTGCTATTACTGATACCAAACAGTTCTAGTTGGAAATATGTGGTGTGGAATAATCTAAGAATTGCTTGAAAACTATTCACGCGCGTCCCACTTTCTTCGTTTTATTAATACAATATAGTAACAACACGGAAACAATGAAATGGGTTTGCGGGAGAACAACATGTCGTTTAATGGACGTAGACGAACGATTGCCGGCCCAATATAAATTACTAATAATCAAAATCGCATTACAAGAAATANTCGTTTAATGGACGTAGACGAACGATTGCCGGCCCAATATAAATTACTAATAATCAAAATCGCATTACAAGAAATATGTGTTACTTTAAAAATTATGCAGAGCTCGCGGAAAAATAAAACTATTGGTATATGTTCGTAAACTTGTTATTTTACACACGAAAGCTATTTTTTTTGTGGCTGGTAATGCTTCGGGAAAGAGCGGACAGATGGCGCGCATGGCATGGCTGGAGAAATTGTGAGCCGAGAGCTTACTCAACAGATAGCAGCACGTCGGCCTACCTCTTGATCCCATCTTTTTAAAAGTTGACTTTTATTCTATTACTGGCTCTAAACGACACGAATTTGAAATATGTTTCGACAAATTATTGGACAAAATAATTCAACAATATCACGCAATATTTCTCAATGCTTTTGGAATTAATATCAAGCACAAATGGAAAGCATGGATGGAGAGTGGGGATATGGCGTGAAAAGAACTCTGAAGGTTTTGAAGTGCGGTTCATTTGGATACGGATCGTTTTATTGTGCATTTCATTTTGAACACCTATACATTACTACTTTATCGCGAAGTTTAGTTTGTAACTCTAACAATCGCTGTTTTGTGACCACGTAAAATAAAATGTATTAATTGATCTACGAACTCTTTCTTATCGCGTATTTTCTGCTTGTCTGATGTGCGTCGGCAGTGCACTCAGAATAGCCAACGTAATATTTAATAGTAAACTGGCACACAAAATTTTATTGTTTGGGAACTGAATGTTAGAATTTTGTTGACTCATATTGTCCAAAACTTCAAATTTGTACTGGCTTTGAATTTTGTTTATCACATCGGAGCTGTTATTGTGTTCGCGGTTGCTCGTTGGGCTGGTATTACGAGCGCACTTGCAATATGTTGTGCCTAATTCGTATTTGGCCACTACATCCTGTGGGATGGGGCGCAAGCATTGCCAACACAGAGGCGTCGGGACGCCCACAGGTGTCAGACCAGCCATTGTTGACGGTCGTGACACTGCAGGCGAACCCGGCGGTGGGGGGTCACGGGTAAGGCCCACCCCTTCGCGGCTGACCGCCCTGCGCCTGCGCAAACAGCCCGCTGCGCCGATCAGTACTCCCGGCTGGCGGGGAGGGGATGAGTGCAGGTGCACTCGCCCGCTCTGCTGCGTAGTTCACCGCCCGTAAGGGGGAGGGGTGGTGACGCCTCGCTGTCTTGTTATGCCCTGCGCCGTTGATGTAATGGCGGCTACGAAGTTGATTTTGGCGCGCTTCTACGCCACTTGGCGTCGCGTCACTGGGCGTCGTTCTGGCGTCAGGGCGTCGTCCCAGGATAATCACACTGCTCCTGACGTGCTATTGATGTTGTCGTGTTTGGAAAATAGGTGGGAAAATTGCTCAAAGAGAGGTTGAGGTTTTCGGGGTCGAAAATGTGAGGAATGATGAGGGAAAGGTACACCACACGAAAGGGCGACGATTAATGCCCGTTGGGTTAAGAGAAGTTTTGAGGGACGGTGAAAAACATTGTTAGGTGGTTTGTGGATTTGGATACCCGACTGAGCGCCAGACACCGTCGGCAGGCGGTGCCAATTGTTGCTGCTGGTGATGATCTCAGGGTACAGCGGGCCGTTCGCCCGGACATACGCAGTCCTTCGGTGAAGTGTCCCTCGTTCCTGGTACATACATGGAAAATAACTGTGGGCCTATTCAGGCTGACCCACATGCCTTAAACTGCAAAAGCTCTGAGTAGAGCATACTGGCTGTTAAGTAATTTACGTGAAACTAGGCGAAGGCGGGTTATATGGTACCCATATCCCGAAACGCCCGAAGGCAGTAATTGAAATAAAAAAGACGAGGTCTGAAAACTTGCATGTAGTTACTCTTGCACAGAAACACTTACATCACTCTAGGTGAACACACTTTATACGGACTCTGGTCTGCGGTCTGCCAGATAGGCAAGACTGCGAAAAATACACGTTTGCGCATAAGAGTGAATTATTGGTGCATTAAGCTTCCCCGGGAAAGAAGGGGCGGCGTCTCCGGGTGCAGAAAGAACAGGTTCCGGTACGTTACATCAGACTATTGCAGCTAAAGGTGATTGGCGCGAAAACGTGAAGGCACCCGGAGCACGACGCAGCGTGTGCCGACCTCTTGAGACACTCGACGGGCGACTGAATTACAAAATAAAAACCCTGAAATGCTAGTCTGAACGTTTACACTCTTAGTTTGTCTTTCTTTACTTTCACATAACCGCTTTGAAATTGCCCTACAAATTATATACGCTGGGTCTGCCATTGTACACCATCGCGCGTGAAGGCGTGAGAGGGGTGGGGGGACGGTTGCGCTGCACTGCTCTGCTCCTTCACACACACCACCGCCCGCCCGTGAGCCGCGCTGCACTCGTGTCGACACTCGTGGTGCGCTGCAGCTACGCTAGTGCAGTTGATCTGGTGGATGTGCGGCTGGCAAACTGTCTGGAGGGCAGGATGCTGTCCTGCGTCAATATAATACATACATTTATGTAGTACTATACAGAAACTTAAACCAATATTTAGCTTGTAACGTTGCGGTTTTCCAGGTGTTATATTTACCTTTGGTTTCAGAACAGTTGGTTGTGTTGACAATTACAATTGATTTAATATAATTTCCGAACTGAGTTCTATTATCTGATATAAACGAAGTGCAGTATAATCGTTGGTTATTTTACTAGTTTATTAACGTAGAGATCATGAGTAAGTTATATTTCATTCGTTTGTAGAGTATATATTCAGTATTCCAATTCTTATTGTTATAAAACACGTGAACGAAAGAAAATTATCCTGGTTGGCTCGTATCGCCATTGCTGGCTAGAGGAGAGTTGTGGCGTAGACAGACGACAGCCAATCAGAGAGTAGGTAACAAACAAAGTAAGGCTGAAGTAAAATCGAACGTAATTTTCTTTAACATAAATCATATAACCACAGCCAAGGATGGGTGTGGATTGTAAAAGAANTAATCGAGAAGTCAGTTCGTGCACAAACTCCTGCACCGGCAACACTCTCGCAATTATGGACGTCTATAGAGGCAGCATGGCTCGATATTTCTGCCGGGGACTTCCAACGACTTGTTGAGTCCATGCCACGTCGAGTTGCTGCACTTCGCCGGGCAAAAGGAGGTCCGACACGTTATTAGGAGGTATCCCATGACTTTTGTCGCCTCAGTGTATACGCTGGGTTTGCCATTGTGCACCACCGCCCGCCCATGAGCCGCGCTGCACTCATGTCGGCATTCGCGATGCGCTGCAGCTACACTAGTGCGGTTGATGTGGTGGATGTGCGGCTGGCAAACTGTCTGGAGGGCAGGACGCCGTCCTCTGACAATATAATACATACATTTATGTAGTACTATACAGAAACTTAAAACAATATTTAGCTTGTAACGTTGCGGTTTTCCAGCTGTTATATTTACCTTTTGTTTCGCGGGTTTTTTCANCTTAAAACAATATTTAGCTTGTAACGTTGCGGTTTTCCAGCTGTTATATTTACCTTTTGTTTCGCGGGTTTTTTCAGGTATTATATTTACCTTTGGTTTCATAACATTTGGTTGCGTTGACGATTAAAATTAATTTCATATAATTTCCAAACTAAGTTCTATTATCTGATATAAACGGAGTGCAGTATAATCGTTGGTTATTTTACTAGTTTATTAACATAGAGATCATGTGTAAGTTAGATTTGATTTGTTTTTAGAGGATATATTCAGTATTCCAATTCTTATTGTTATAAAACACGTGAACGAAAGAAAATTATCCTGNATTTGTTTTTAGAGGATATATTCAGTATTCCAATTCTTATTGTTATAAAACACGTGAACGAAAGAAAATTATCCTGGTTGGCCCTCGTATCGCTATTACTGGCTAGAGGAGGGACGTGGCATGGTCAGACGACAGTCAATCAGAGAGTAGGTAACAACCGAAGTAAGGCTGAAGTAAAATCGAACGTAATTTTCTTTAACATAAATCATATAACCACAGCCAAAGATGGGTGTGGATGGTGAAATAAATTATAATGTTATAAGTAATGATTGAATAGATATATATGAATATTGAATTTANAGATGGGTGTGGATGGTGAAATAAATTATAATGTTATAAGTAATGATTGAATAGATATATATGAATATTGAATTTAATTGCTGCAAGATGTTTTGAAAACGAATGATATTAATTTATGTTGTCCTTTTTGAGAATATGAACGAGTTGTATTTGTTACAATTTGGTTGAGAATACGAACGAGAAATATTTGACTAATTTGTTGGAGGAGAAGAACGATTAAAATAAATAAAAAATTGAGAAGCTGTAAATTTTGACATTCTGATTTAACTGAAATGTTACAACTGGCGATCCATACATGTGCCTGAAGAAAGAACCTCTGGATCTACGATCTACGATCGTCGGAAGCTGAGAACTTCGGCAGAGGGAAGGACCACGCCTGGAAAAGAGATTTTGCTACACATCTTGAGATGCGGTATCCAGAGGAATTATAAGCCCAATCGACATCACATCGGAAATACTCTGACGGAAGCTGCACGTATATTATCACACCCACGGACATCGTGGGAATAATTTTCCATGAAATACAAGTGTTGGAGCAAGAAAAAAATTTGTTGTTTTTGCAGGTTTGGAAGAAATTTTCTTCTAAGTAGGGGAGACCGAGGAGAGTTGTGACAGAGGTGAGTTGTGACAAAGCCGATTTCTCAAAACTNAAGGGGGAGGGGTGGTGACGCCTCGCTGTCTTGTTATGCCCTGCGCCGTTGATGTAATGGCGGCTACGAAGTTGATTTTGGCGCGCTTCTACGCCACTTGGCGTCGCGTCACTGGGCGTCGTTCTGGCGTCAGGGCGTCGTCCCAGGATAATCACACTGCTCCTGACGTGCTATTGATGTTGTCGTGTTTGGAAAATAGGTGGGAAAATTGCTCAAAGAGAGGTTGAGGTTTTCGGGGTCGAAAATGTGAGGAATGATGAGGGAAAGGTACACCACACGAAAGGGCGACGATTAATGCCCGTTGGGTTAAGAGAAGTTTTGAGGGACGGTGAAAAACATTGTTAGGTGGTTTGTGGATTTGGATACCCGACTGAGCGCCAGACACCGTCGGCAGGCGGTGCCAATTGTTGCTGCTGGTGATGATCTCAGGGTACAGCGGGCCGTTCGCCCGGACATACGCAGTCCTTCGGTGAAGTGTCCCTCGTTCCTGGTACATACATGGAAAATAACTGTGGGCCTATTCAGGCTGACCCACATGCCTNCATACATGGAAAATAACTGTGGGCCTATTCAGGCTGACCCACATGCCTTAAACTGCAAAAGCTCTGAGTAGAGCATACTGGCTGTTAAGTAATTTACGTGAAACTAGGCGAAGGCGGGTTATAGGGTACCCATATCCCGAAACGCCCGAAGGCAGTGCTTGAAATAAAAAAAGACGAGGTCTGAAAACTTGCATGTAGTTACTCTTGCACAGAAACACTTACATCACTCTAGGTGAACACACTTTATACGGACTCTGGTCTGCGGTCTGCCAGATAGGCAAGACTGCGAAAAATACACGTTTGCGCATAAGAGTGAATTATTGGTGCATTAAGCTTCCCCGGGAAAGAAGGGGCGGCGTCTCCGGGTGCAGAAAGAACAGGTTCCGGTACGTTACATCAGACTATTGCAGCTAAAGGTGATTGGCGCGAAAACGTGAAGGCACCCGGAGCACGACGCAGCGTGTGCCGACCTCTTGAGACACTCGACGGGCGACTGAATTACAAAATAAAAACCCTGAAATGCTAGTCTGAACGTTTAGACTCTTAGTTTGTCTTTCTTTACTTTCACACAACCGCTTTGAAATTGCCCTACANTGTCCGCCATTTTGAAAGTAAGTGCAGGACGAGGTAGAAAACTATAAAAGTCACGTGTCTATATTACACAGAGGTGACAAAAGTCATGGGATAGCAATATGCAAATATACAGATGGCAGTAGTATCGCGTACAAAATGTATAAATGGGCAGTGCATTGGTTGGGCTTTCATTTGTAGTCAAGTGATTCATGTGAAAAGGTTTCTGACGTGATTATGGCCGCACGACGGGAATTAACAGACTTTGAACGCGGAATGGTAGTTGAAGCTAGACGCATGGGACATTCCATTTCGGAAATGGTTAGAGAATTCCACATTCCGAGATCCACAGTGTCAAGAGTGCGCCGAGAATACCTAATTTCAGGCATAACCTCCCACCATGGACAACGCAGTGGCCGACCGCCTGCACTTAATGACCGAGACGAACGACGTGTGCGCAGAATGGTCAGTGTTAACAGACAAGCAACACTGCGTGATATAACCGCAGGAATCAATGTGGGACGTATGATGGACGTGTCCGTTAGTACAGTGCGGCGAACTTTGGCTGTACTGGGCTATGCCAGCAGAAGACCGACTCGAGTGCCTTTACTAACAGCACGACATCGCCTGCAGCGCCTCTCCTGGGCTCGTGACCATATCGGTTGGACCCTAGACGACTGGAAAACCGTGGCTTGGTCAGATGAGTCCCGATTTCAGTTGGTAAGAGCTGATGGTAGGGTTCGAGTGTGGCGCAGACCCCACGAATCCATGGACCCAAGTTGTCAACAAGGAACTGTGCAAGCTGGTGGTGGCTCCATAATGGTGTGGGCTGTTTTTACATGGAATGGACTGGGTCCTCTGGTCCAACTGAACCGATCATTGACTGGAAAGGGTTATGTTCAGCTACTTGGAGACCACTTGCAGCCATTCATGGACTTCATGTACCCAAACAACGATGGAATTTTTATGGATGACAATGCGCCATGTCACCGGGCCACAACTGTTCGCGATTGGTTTGAAGAACATTCTGGACAATTCCAGCGAATGATTTGGCCACCAAGATCGCCCGACATGAATCCCATCGAACATTTATGGGACATAATCGAGAAGTCAGTTCGTGCACAAACTCCTGCACCGGCAACACTTTCGCAATTATGGACGTCTATAGAGGCAGCATGGCTCAATATTTCTGCCGGGGACTTCCAACGACTTGTTGAGTCCATGCCACGTCGAGTTGCTGCACTTCGCCGGGCAAAAGGAGGTCCGACACGATATTAGGAGGTATCCCATGACTTTTGTCGCCTCAGTGTATACGCTGGGTTTGCCATTGTGCACCACCGCCCGCCCATGAGCCGCGCTGCACTCATGTCGACATTCGCGATGCGCTGCAGCTACACTAGTGCGGTTGATGTGGTGGATGTGCGGCTGGCAAACTGTCTGGAGGGCAGGACGCCGTCCTCTGACAATATAATACATACATTTATGTAGTACTATACAGAAACTTAAAACAATATTTAGCTTGTAACGTTGCGGTTTTCCAGCTGTTATATTTACCTTTTGTTTCGCGGGTTTTTTCAGGTATTATATTTACCTTTGGTTTCATAACATTTGGTTGCGTTGACGATTAAAATTAATTTCATATAATTTCCAAACTAAGTTCTATTATCTGATATAAACGGAGTGCAGTATAATCGTTGGTTATTTTACTAGTTTATTAACATAGAGATCATGTGTAAGTTAGATTTGATTTGTTTTTAGAGGATATATTCAGTATTCCAATTCTTATTGTTATAAAACACGTGAACGAAAGAAAATTATCCTGGTTGGCCCTCGTATCGCTATTACTGGCTAGAGGAGGGACGTGGCATGGTCAGACGACAGTCAATCAGAGAGTAGGTAACAACCGAAGTAAGGCTGAAGTAAAATCGAACGTAATTTTCTTTAACATAAATCATATAACCACAGCCAAGGATGGGTGTGGATGGTGAAATAAATTATAATGTTATAAGTAATGATTGAATAGATATATATGAATATTGAATTTAATTGCTGCAAGATGTTTTGAAAACGAATGATATTAATTTATGTTGTCCTTTTTGAGAATATGAACGAGTTGTATTTGTTACAATTTGGTTGAGAATACGAACGAGAAATATTTGACTAATTTGTTGGAGGAGAAGAACGATTAAAATAAATAAAAAATTGAGAAGCTGTAAATTTTGACATTCTGATTTAACTGAAATGTTACAACTGGCGATCCATACATGTGCCTGAAGAAAGAACCTCTGGATCTACGATCTACGATCGTCGGAAGCTGAGAACTTCGGCAGAGGGAAGGACCACGCCTGGAAAAGAGATTTTGCTACACATCTTGAGATGCGGTATCCAGAGGAATTATAAGCCCAATCGACATCACATCGGAAATACTCTGACGGAAGCTGCACGTATATTATCACACCCACGGACATCGTGGGAATAATTTTCCATGAAATACAAGTGTTGGAGCAAGAAAAAAATTTGTTGTTTTTGCAGGTTTGGAAGAAATTTTCTTCTAAGTAGGGGAGACCGAGGAGAGTTGTGACAGAGGTGAGTTGTGACAAAGCCGATTTCTCAGAACTTATGGTAGTTAGCGAGCTGGCAACGTCGCACGTCTCATTCGTTGTCGACCCCCCGCTTGACGCAGTGCGCGCCGGTGACCTGTGCGGGACGGTATTCTGTTTACGACGTCAGCTCGGAAGAAAATGCCAAAAGTAAGTTTGTAACCAATATTTGCATATCGTATTACTTGATACGTATTAGGATAATTGCAATGCAATATTACACCTTTCAAGCATTGACTATTTAACTGTTAAAATGTGGCATTGCTTATCTAAATTCAATTCGTGTTTAGAGGTTATAAGCATGAGTTGGCTAAAGCGCGGGATTTGCGCACCTAGGCGAGTTGTGACAAGCTGTCACAACTCTCCTCGGTATACTCACAACTAGTTTGTTTTGGTTGTAAACGTATTGTTTGGTGTGGCTTTGCATACAAAGGGCTTATTTTATTGTTTTAGGATGCCTAACCAATACGTGCGGAAGACGAACAGGGGCTTGGCCAGTATAGACATTTACCAACTAGCCTATGAAGATGTGACTTTACGAGGGCAGAGTCTTCGAACTGCTGCTAGTTCGCATAATCTAAACTACATGTCACTGTCTCGATTTATAAAAAAGAAAACATCTGTAGAACAAAATCCAGCACTGAAACNTTCGCATAATCTAAACTACATGTCACTGTCTCGATTTATAAAAAAGAAAACATCTGTAGAACAAAATCCAGCACTGAAACCTATATCTGTCGGGTACCAAAGTCAGACAATTTTTACCGACGAAGAAGAAAAGACTTTATGCGAATATTTGTTGACTTGCGCTGCTTCCAATTATGGAATGGCAACAAAAGAAACAAGAAGCTTGGCCTTCAGGTCAATTTAGAAACACGAGCAGCAACTCCAGATATGCCATTAATATACCTCAGAATGAGAATGTTGCAGTGAAAGAAAATCTAGAAGCAAGAGTCGCTAGTTTTGAACCTGTTGCTTCCACATCCAAGGTATTTTCACCGGAATCTGTAAGACCATTGCCAAAAGCTCCACCAAGAAAAGGTAAGCAAACAAACAGACGGAAAATTAAATTCGCTGTTTTGACCGACACACCTGTTAAGGATGAAATTGCGGCTATACAAGCCAATAAGAAGGTGAACAGCGTAAAAAAGAGGATGTTTAATGAGACAAAGGAGAAACCGAAGAAAGTAAAAGGAAAGATTCTAAAGAAAACTAAAAGCAAAGAGGACGATGATGAATGTGTTTGCTTGTGTTGCCTGGAACCTTTTACTAGCAGCAGACCAAATGAGGAGTGGGTTCAGTGTATCGATTGCAAGAACTGGTCACATGATGCATGTACTGGAGGAGAGCAGCAATATATTTGCCATAATTGCTTGTCGGACTAGACTTTGGGNGACTCGACTTTGGGCGAATTTAATTCATATAACGCTCGGTGTTTTTGTCTTGATCTCATAATATGTGCCAATAATTGTAGCTTATTAATTTTAATGATTATAATGATTTCAAAAGACTGTTATTGTAGTTCGCAGTATGTACCAAAGATCGAATAAAAAGGTACGAATTGTGTTCACATGTCTGTTTACTTATATTACTAATTGTAATCACCAATGATAGCATTACAATTAAAGTTTCTTCCATAAAATCCTCAAATGTACGTCTGTCACAACTCGCCTTAGCCTCTGTCACTACTTACCTCGGTAGTAGGAGAGTTGTGACACTAGACAATGTTTGGGTTTTTAATTTGTTTCTCATGAATTATAACTATTTGTTTTATTTTTAGACGTGATTCCCATAGTTTATAGGGCAAAGTACCTTGAGTTAATAGAACTCTGATATTGAAGTATAACTGATTGTGATATGCTAGGAAACGTACAAAACGTCACAACACTCCTCGGTCTCCCCTACCTATTAGTGACAAAAAATTGTTTAATTTATGGTTAACATATCGAATATGGAACAAGAAATTAGATTGTTATTAGAAAACATCGAAACAATATAGAAGGGTAGCGATATTATATATAAAGAAATACAAATGGGTTTTGGAGTCAATACAGAAAGGAATGAAAACAGGTTTTAATAACGTAGGAAAAAAAATCAGAAATTTGTGAACAAAATCATAGGGAATGGCAACAAAATATAAAGAACACGAATATTAAAACTGGGGTCAAAATAAATAAACAAGAAAGAGAAGGGAAATGTCAAATGATGTAATGTGCAAACAGGATTCTGTATCAATAGATGATAAGAGTATGTTGTATGCAAATGAGAGTCTGGTTTTTAAAAGGGTAGTGGAGAAAAAATTTGTAAATAATCGGGGATCAATACAATTAAGAAACGAGGGTAAAGGAAGGTTGAACACATTGGGGTGGTCAGAGGAACAACAACAATTCAAAACTAGTGCAAAATGTAAGAAAAGGGGATGGGTAAACTTTGAAGATACACACCAGTAGTAGGGAAATGCCGAATTCAGCGCAGGAAAAAGTTACTTAAATCGGAAGGTACCCCCCTGGGGCTCTAAATGACTTTTTGAAATTGATTTCGTCACTAAATATTGCGTCTTTATCTAAATACAATATTTGACGCCATTTTTTTATGTTTATGAGCACTTAAAAAAATAAAAAAATAAAATAAATGAATATGAATTCAAATGAAAATAAATTGATACCTAAATATACGAAGACGACTATGGCAATGAAAAAGGNTGATTTCGTCACTAAATGATTTTGATGGAAATGCCTATCCGAGCTGCGCAAAAAAGTTGCGTCACAAATTGTGTTAAGTTTTTTATGTCTGAGCGCAAAAAAATTGCGTCTTTATCTAAATACAATATTTGACGCCATTTTTTTATGTTTATGAGCGCTTAAAAAAATTAAAAAATATAATCAATGAATATGAATTCAAATGAAAATAAATTGATACCTAAATATACGAAGACGACTATGGCAATGAAAAAGGCTAATGCAACTGGTAATGTTTGGAACGAATATAAATTTAAGCGTGATGTTTTT
>NQII01008948.1:0-61968 GCA_002778355.1 Clitarchus hookeri | reverse complement strand
CTTTTGATATCAGTAAATTATTTTATTTAAGCAATCGTTTATTTGATTTGTCCAGATGAGTGTATTTAAAATGCCCTTCTTCAATGGGGACAAAAGAATGAACACATATCCTCTGTTGCAGGCACCACCTGGACCCAAGAGATGGTATGGTGCATCGCAAACCAACTGGACTTTGAGGCGGCTAAGGTGACCTTGCCTGAGAGGTTTCCTTTCTTGGAGTAAGTAAACCTTATTTCAGAAGTTACGCAGTGTTTACCCTCCACCTTAACTATCACTGCTCAACGTATGTTTTCAAAATTTACTCTAGGTAACCAACTATGGTTTAACGTCTAGTTTTGCAGCCATTTATGTTCACTGCCTGCTGAATTTGAGGTTTGTTTATTTTTGCTCTGCTATGTTTTATCTACTAGAGATTGACTGCCTACGACCATATTTAAATTACTTTAGAGTGTTTAAGCACGTGAACTTTGAATTTCGTAATTATTTATACGAACGGTAATGTTTTCATAACCAACACTGTTAGAACCTATTATCAAATTGACGTCGAAGGAACAAACGTCAACTCATTTGTATACAATGTGTTTGGTAGNACACTGTTAGAACCTATTATCAAATTGACGTCGAAGGAACAAACGTCAACTCATTTGTATACAATGTGTTTGGTAGGCATGTAATGATATAATTTTGTATTTCATGGTGAAAATTAGAACACCGTGGGTAGAAAATATCCCAAAAAACCGTCACGATTATAAATATTAAACTGTGCTGAAGACGACTGGACGGGGTGGTTTGCTATTTGTGTCCTGGAGCCTGGAAACGAGCTGGAACCAACAATCGCTCTAAAAATTACTAGGGTCGTTGACGGAAACCTAACTGAATTCCAAATACCTAGCGGATGTGGTTCTGTAAAAAAAAAAAAAACATTGGTTTTCTTCGTACCAGTTTGCTAATCGGTGAGCCTCTGATAAACAGAACTTAACAACCTCAATATTAGGAGCCGCCCAAACCTGTTTACTTCCCTCAAAACATAGCTGGCATTCGAAGTAACATACTCATATCACAATAATAATTTCGTATCGAAGTGATGTAATTGGAAACGGATAAAACAATTCATTATACATCGTAATTGATTACTTAAAAATCTTAAATTATAAAACAAGCCTGTGTTCTGAACGTTTTGTGCATAAATTACACACTAGTATACATATTTGTGATTTATTCAGTTAGTATTTTGTTAATGTGCTACTGACCCACCTAACTATGAATATTGCCCCATGAAAGAACTTGTTTTTTTGCTGTATTGAAAGGAACATATGTGTTTTGTAGATATAACAACATATCTAACACCAGTAATATGCTTTGTTGAACCATGGCACTTCACGCGATCAGTATCAATCTATTAATATGCAGTTATTTGTTCCTAACGATAGCTTTCGATAAGTGTTGTGAATAGACATACTTGTTCTAAGTGATAAATCACTGTGCGAAAATTGTGGAGTAAGGGCAATTTCACATAGCTTAATATTTTGGAGGTCTTACATTAACCGCAGTTGTATTTTGCGTCTGTAAAAATGCAAAATCTACGCTGAATAATTGCAGTATTTTCATTTACAACCTACGCTGTTTCCACTAAGTTCGCTAAGCTAAAAAATATTTATTAGACGCTTTATTTATGCGTATGCTTAAGTGCTGCCCTGCTACACAGGTAGTTGTTCTTCTCCCAGGAGGTTTCCCATATCCAGGCCACGCGAATGCAAAAGAATTCTTTAAAATGATACTTCACGGTACACGCACTTCAGATTAAGGCACAGATTACTTTGTATGAAGAAGGTATATCCGTTTTTCAAATCTTAAAAGCTAAGACGATATCTACGAGTGTTGGCATTGAATTTGAGTTAATGTCTACAGAGAAATATATAGATTGTGTAAATGAATGATCGGCAGAGACGCGTGTTTCTTTCAGAAAGTCATTTTTTTTCGACAACACGGACATCTTGCTGAAGAAGCCTGATCTGAAGTTGCCGGGTTACGTTTTGAACTCTGTCCAGCACATACGTGAACTGCCCAGTCCGCGGTTCATCAAGTCCCACCTACCATGGAGCCTGCTGCCCGCGCAGATCAGGGAAAAAGAGCGCCGACCGAAGGTAAGTGTTGTTTGCTGAGCTAACTCGTTAATTACTTTAATGAGAAGTTATTTTGGACATACGTCATTGTTGAGTTTATATTTTTCTTAAACAAAAATGTGACAGAAGAACACGTAGACACACAAAACAAATCAAGAGTGACTGTTATAATAAGTACGCTAATACCAGTGCTAAAATTCCACAAAAAGATGTAAGAAATTAATAATTAAAAAACTATGCAAAAACAATAAAACTAATACAGTAATTTGGAGTAACTTTGGTTCATCATGGCTACTTTGTACCACCTGTCTAATTCCATTTTTAATGTAGGTTCGAAGAATCCTTGCACATTCCCGTATTTCTTTCATATGAAATTGTTAGCGATGAAGTATTCATTAAGGAAGGGCTGAAATTCTTATTATATTTACAAAAATATGTGGTACAAAGTTACCCGAAATGACTATTCAAATGAACGAACAACAAATACAGTATAAAATTATGTATGCTAGTAGATTGACCGAAACAACCAACCCAATACAGAAGAACACTGGCGCAAATATACAGGCACGCACAAAAACTTTACGACAAAGCGAAGACGATATAGACGAATACAGGTAGTTTTCGGTTGATGAAATAGTAGTAATAATTTTGCAATAACGTTATGTCCTAAATACTTTTTTCTTGTTGCTTCAATCGCAGGAATTATCCATAGACCACTCATTACATTCTTGTAGCATTCTTTGCGTCGAAGAGTCAAATTATTCAACTNATATTTCCACTTTTTCTTACCCAAAAATGAATTCAAACGTATGACAATTTTTTCATTATGGGTAATGCTTTTTGCCTACAGATGATTTATGTGGCTCGAAATTCGAAGGACACGTGCGTTTCATTCTACCATTACTGCAAGCTCTTCTATGGGTACCAGGGAGATTTCGAGGACTTCTGCGAGCTATTCCTGGGAGACATGTGTATGCTACCACAATAGTCATTATGCTTATATTTTCTATATTTCATAAGAGGTAAAATGTTTATGTCTATTTATTACAATATACTCTCGTATTTAGTTCGTAATATAACGTAATTTCAAAATGTTGCATTAGCAATAATTAATTTTTGTATAATGAAATGCACTGTCTATTGGCAAACAGTATTTCTTTAGATTGGTTGTTTTCATCTTCTATAACCATTATTCTGTTTCCTGCTACTACCATAGCAATTACTCCAATATTCTTAATTTCTCTCACAATAAAATTTTTGAAAATGTTGTTTGAATAATTTTCATTTTGTTCCATTTCAATTTAGCAAAGATAATCAAGTATACCGCATAATTATAAGGACCTATGTATAAATTTGTAAACAATTATGTCAACAATAAAAACATTCAATATAATTGTATCTAAAATGTATAAGCGAAGAGGTTTTGGTCTTTTTTATGTTTATAAATATCTTAACATGTATTTGACATTTCCAACAGTGTTCTATGCGCCTTTCTGGTCACACGTCTTAGGATTCTGGGAACGGCGCTCAGAACCCAACATACTCTTCCTCAAGTATGAAGACATGAAAAAGGTGTGTAGTGTCACAGTTAAATAAGTGGTGGTACATGACTTAGCACTGAGCAGACAGATACATATCTCCTAGTTTTTTGTAAGGAAAATAGGAAAACTACGAGATGGCAACCCTAGATATTAGGCTAATTTGCTCTATCTTTGAGAGCAAATATTTTTCTTATCTAATGCTTTACTCTCGAACTATTTATTACGCCGTTTATCTGCACATTTCAGTGTGGCCGTAAGATATAGCGCATAACGAATGTTACTTGCCTTCACAATATTTGCTCACAAAGTAGCCAGAAACTGTTATTTAAGATCACCCTTTCTTGATTCTTCTGTACTGACTTCCAGAAACCTGTTAACTTCAATTTAGGTGATTAAAGATAAATTATGTGATAGTTTTCATGCCAGCATTCTAAATTCTATACAGTTTTTGGTAGCCACAGATCAAGATCAAGAATATTTTAACCTTCAGTGCTTGGGGTAAAACTGCAGGTTTGGGAAAATAGGAAGATTTTTATTTCTTCGATGTTCTATCTTATAAATTTTGATGAATATAGTTAAATTTTAATAGCTTAAGGTAAAACCTGTTTTATTAAAAAAAAATTTCATTTCCATTTCTCTACGTAAAAATATTCCTAGTTCCTATTTCAGAATGTCATTCTCGACGACCAAAGAATCGTCATGCTTTGAGTGTCCAAGCCACCTCACATACACACGTCCATTTCATCGTTTCAGCACCTTTTCCACCAAATAAACATCGGGAAACTTCGTAGACTGGATCTCCTTCCGTAAAAGCCACCAAAGACGGGTTCGCCCCATGGGTCAATACATGCGCGGGTACATATGTTGTATACAAACCACCCTGCACAATCCGCATACCAGTTGTTACGATTGGCCTTGTGGAAAATACTATGTTGTTTGTAGATGCGCACCAGGTCACCGACCTTTGGCTTTAAGCTTGTTCGGGTCCTTCTTCTTGTGGTTGGAGTACACACTCTGAAGCAGGGAATGGTCCTTGACATCTACGGGTTACATAAAGTTTATAGCTTGAACGGTAGAAATATTCTAGCGGAAGAATGTCGGCAGTAGGTCAGGCTACTTGTAGTTTCCATTGGCCGTGAAATTTATCCACAGTTTGTCTTTCAGAATACAGTGAAAACGATCGATGATGCTAGCCTTGAGTCCAGAATACATGTAATGGTGATTTATGCTCTACCTTTTAATAAGTGCACGGAAATTAGCATTAAAATATTATTTACCATCGTTGGTATGAAGATTGTTCGGTACACCTCCTTCGCTCAGAACGTCCACCATGACCTCAGTGACGTCATGTGTATTCTTTGACTTGAGTGGCCTGGCCCATGCATACTTGGAAAACGCGTCTATTTTGATTCTGGCCATATCATAGTGGTGGCCTTTATTCTCAAGAGAAAATTCTTGCTTTTCGATCAGGTCGGATTAGAAAGTATCGTCCACCCTTTCATGGTGTAATTTCTGCGAGTGTAATTCCTTCTGGCCGACTCGTGCAGTTCCCTGTAAACGGCATACTTCTTCATCTCTCGATGTAACCAGCTTCAAAGAGTTCCTCGATGATGGATATAGCCTAGTTGGTGTGCGTCCGGTTTTCCGCAGACTGTGAACCGAACAGTAGCTGTAGTCTTTCGACGTGTTCGTTCGGATAGTAAAAAAAAACGTAGTCTATCTTGCATTGGGCATCGATCTTCTGCAGCAGCACACCTGATACAATATCTTCGACCAATCGTGAAAATTAGTCCCACGATAATGCCAAATTTCGTGTGTCGTTTCCTTTAATAGTTGAGCTTAGGGGTTATCGTTTGCCTAAAAATCACGACTGGACTGTAGCAGGTGATAGAACCTTCACAAGTCCGTTTCGGAGTAGTGTCCAGGATGCCATCGAAACAAAAGTTCGCACAGACCCTGCGTCGTTTATCATCTTGCACTTGCCGATATGCATCACATTTCCTGGCAAAAAACATCACTTCCTTGTTTCCGAGAAACAATATTTCATCGTGGTGTTGCAATCCGTACATCTTGTCGCTGTTCCAATCGGAGTAGGAAGCGATATAGTGCTCAACCAGGGTTCACACATTTGGTACATGCCCTCATGTTCATTTCCATTTTCGCGGATGCAGCAAATCGTTCAGGGACAAATCGACATTTCCGCTAGTGAAACCTCTTCCGATTCGGGCAGTTCTGGACTTATTTTTCTTTTATGCATCGGGGTAGGTCCTTCCACCTGGATTTTGTGTTTGAATTCCGACCGAGAAAAAGTTTCCTCATGTCGTTGTTGACCAAGTTCGTCGAGACAACTTCCCTGCGATTCTCGAGATACAGTCTGTAACTTCTCACGAGTAGATATTTCGGGCGAACAACTTAGATTGTCTGCTGCAGCTCAGTCGCCAATTCGGTTCGGTACACCATAATTCATAGAAATGAATAAACAAACAACCACACAGGTATATATATTCACTCTCGAGTTGAGAAAAATGAATTGTATATCCTTTCCAGTAGGTTGGTTGATGCAGGTATTCAGCACCTTCTTGCTATGCCTCTCAACATCGGTTTTCGCAACCAATGTGAATGTTAACATATTTTCAAGAGCCGTCAATTCTTCTCATCTCTGAGCATTCGACGCATTGATCAGGTCTATTATTTGTGGCTCCCTGCCCTCTATTTGCCAGTTGAAGGTCACGAAATATTTCACCATTTAATTTTTCATGCTTTCGACGTTTTGCCCAAGAAGCGACAAGCCCCTGTGAACAGCAGTGAGGCGATCTTCCTTGGAGCCATTCCCATCATCATCATCTGAGTGTAGACCATGTCCGAACTTAGAAATANTCTGTGGCTCCCTGCCCCCTATTTGCCAGTTGATGACCACGAAATATTTCACCATTTAATTTTTCACGCTTTCGACGTTTTGCCCAAGAAGCGACAAGCCCCTGTGAACAGCAGTGAGGCGATCTTCCTTGGACCCATTCCCATCATCATCATCTGAGTGTAGACCATGTCCGAACTTAGAAATAGCATCGTGACTCGTGGTTGCCATCTTACTATAAACTGATCGAATCCACGCCTGTACCTTGCCTTATGTACCGGGAATACTTATGGATCACCAATATGCCGTACTCCTCGTACCAGCACCAATATGCATAACTTCTGTTTCCTTAAACTCTGCGAATGTCATGTCCATATTCAAGTCGTCATTGTCCGAATGCTGCAAGTTCATATCGTCTATGAGAAACAAAATGAGTAAATTTACATTATCACATAGTATCTGTTTTGGCACACCCGAATAAGTTTGATTCAAGTAAAAACAGTCCACATTCACATATTCTCGAACGCAAGTAGGTTTCTTATATGCCAGATCATCTGAAATAAATACAGAGTCTGGCGATTCTTCGTTCGGTGGCACAATCGTCTCATGGATGCTGCATGGAAAATATTTCACACCATCCATGACCAGCAGTACTTGCGCCAGATGCTGGTATTTGGGTTTCTGGAGTGATTTAAAATACAGGTACATGTGTTCGAACCAAAGAATATTCGGTTTTTCCAAAAGGCTGAGAAGAACGTACATCTTTCCGCCATCCGACGATTTGAAAATCAATCTCCTCATGGTATTAGGCAACAGCGTGTCATGATGTGCATCGTGTGAGGTTTTGACATCTTCCTCGGTGATGTGGTCTGTGTATGACTATGATCTTGCTAGATTATCTCCATGATACTGAAACGAAAACAAATAAAAGTTGGCTATATGTCAGTTCGCAGTGGAGAAGCATGTAATAATTTGTAAAAGAAAGATCAAATATGGAAGAGGGATCGTCGACACACTGATCATTAATGCACCTTTTGAGCAGCATATTCCCAGATGCAGGTTTTGCGGGCCGGGAACAAAAGCTAAGTAAAAACCCGGCACATACTGGACGAGACGTGCAAGTGGCGTGATATCTCCTATTCCCAAAACAAGGATCTACATACCGGACACCAGGCAGAGAAGATACTCGCTCATAGGGCGGATAAAATAAGTCACAAACCAGACAGCGGATTTGGTTAAAAAATAGTTGTGTGGGGTGTTTCCAATGCGATGAAAGCCAGCGTGAAGATGGGCATGGGGGCGAAGAAAGAGATACGAGCTCCAAGAGGAGAAGGAAGCAAAAGATGGGAGGGTTCCTTCCTACCTTGATAATTGCAATAGGTGCTCCGGGCAGTATCGCCGGGGCCGTAACGAGTATTAGTAGTGCAGTGAAACAAAACCTTGAATGAATTTAAGAAATTGGAGGAAAACCGCCATCGGTAAAATTTGGCCAAGGACTTTATATACGACAGCCTTACTGAGGCGGAGGAGGAGCGAGAAAGAAAAAGTGTCGCAACAGGAAGAGGCACTAGTGAAATCTCTACCGAAACGGCTGATCACGAACGTGGAATTAGAACTGTTTGCATGCAAATTAAGATACCTCATTTACCTTGGATTCTGGAAGCTACGTAATATACCCAATATTTTATTCCTCAATTACGAAGATATGAAACGTGTATGCTCGCCTAGGTAAAACTTCTATTGTCTGTAGTGTGAAGTAACGATTACATTGTTTAAACTGATTCGCTGTTCCTCGAGACTTGAGCTAAGAAGTTTGCAGTTATGTTCATTCTGGAAAATTATAGTTATAATTATTCAGAAATGCGTTCCACCACTACTACATCGTAATGTTTTATTCAACGTCGTTTTCAAGGTAAATGGCAAATCATAACTGTCCCACCCCAGAATCCTGTCATCTAGGAGGATGTTGCCTCATCCTAAAGTACACCCAAAGTGTTAATTTACCTACACATTAAGAGTAAATTAGGTGCAATCACACGGTTAGATATGCCAGTTAACATGCGGCATAAAGCTACAATTTAAGGATCAGTGAAGTCAATAGTGGCCGTTCACATTTAGGTGCAATCATCATAAGTCATGGAGGCCGAACCCTAGATGGCATGAACCGCGCCCACCAGAGGTTCTTTCTAATGGACATTCAAATGATATTGTCACCTTTTTGAGATTGGATAAAACTCTACATGGTGAAGGACATCTAATAGAATTTTTTTTCCAAAGATGGGTCCATAGAGTGAGCAGAGTTACAGTTCCAGTACTATCTTGGACAGATTTAGGAGCGAGTGGAGCACTCCATCTGGATCATGGGCATTTCTGAGAGTATAAGGAGTCAGGGCGATGAGGGAGGGCATTGAAGGTACAGGACAGCATCAGATGAAGCTTCCTTGTCTGGTCTGGTGGCGTATCGGTTGGATATGCGCTGCACTGATAGAGCTTATCTCGCTCCCTTGGCCACAGGCAGGGAGCATACAAGTAGTGAGTTGTAACTCAATGTTATTGTAATGAGAGATCCTCACCCAACACATTTGTTTGCTGAAGTAACCCGAAGTATACTCTACGGTACTGCCGAATTTAGAACACAAAGTAAAGGACACATTCTCACTTGAAGTTGATGGAATTGTAGAGACCTTGCCAGAAATTATTGTTTTTATTGTGCTTGGCTTTTTTTTCTGGGCAATATTACTGATGCTTCTCTTATCCAGAGTTCTTTCATATCACAAATACATTTGAGAGAAAATAAATGTAGCCGTGAAGGCGAAACACTACATCACAAGCAGTTTTCTGCGTATATTAAAAAAACTACACATGACACGAATAAAAAGACTAGAATGGCGCTTATAAAAATCAGTCACTGTTGCTACAATCACAAATGAATATGCAAATCAATCATGAAATTTATACAATATGAAAGAGAAAAACTAAATGATTACTTATTGTAATCTATGATATGTGAATATAGCATACACTGCGTTTAAATATCTAATTTTTTTTTTTTTTGACAAAGTTATAAGACCGTAGAACCTCGACTTTTGGCAGACTTCGGGAATCTTCGGAAAGGTTTCGTTTTCCCTATTCGAGTTACGAGTACCTGGCCACAGATACCATGCTAGTTTCAGCCTTCCAGAATAGTTGCCAGACACTTGAATCGTGCGTTTCGTGGAGAGACGTTAACGTTTATTTTCTCGATACTATCGAAGACGTCTCTTTGTTTTCTATACTTAAGGCTTTCAAAGAGTCAATTTTCTTTCCCCTAGGGGTTGAAAATATTTTACGGTTTCACAGTACGATATCGTCAAACTTGATTAAAATACCAAATCATTTTAAAAATATCACTTTTAATATGCTTGGAAATAATATGAGAATTTTAACTTATGATCTTAATTCGTAAAAATTAAAATTTTTTTATTTTAACCAAAACATAGCTTTCAGCTGAAAAGTTTATTAAAGTCACAGGAGATGCATGTTGCGATTTCTTTGAGTGTAATGGAGATATTTGAGTGGCTATGAACAGCGAGGTCTTCAGACGCGATGAGGGTAAAGTGAGGTGTGTATGGAGCAGCGACGGAATGCAAGGGCGGGGTAAACAGGAGATCCCCGAGAAAACCCGCCGATCAGTGGCATCGTCCTGCGCGATTCCCACATGCGAAAATCGACAAATGACTCCTCCGGGAATCAATCCCGGGTCATGTAGGTGTGAGGCGAGTAGTCTAACCACTACACCACTGCGGCTTCCGCAATATCTTTGAAATAGGACAGTTAGTTCACGTACAGTGAGGGCTTAATTTCTGGCTGTCCTAATTTTAAATATTATCTCAGAAGAAAAAAATTTAAATACAAGCAAACCACATAACAAATTAAAAAAATATATTTATTGTCATAATATTAACAGGTACCTTCAGCTGTATCCTAACGCATTAAGCGTATTTAACTTTGAGATTTGTTCATAAAAATTAAAATTTAAAATTCCTATAATTAAATTTAGAGTGATATTTCGTACGGCGACGAAAAATAATATAAAATGCTAAAAATGTAGCAGATAATTCTTGACACCTGAATCTCCTTAACCGTGCAATTCAATGAACCGCAAATTGTTGACTGTTTCAGGACCAGGAGGGAGCGATCCTCAAGACGGCCGCTTTCCTGGAGAAGGCGGTATCGGAGGAGGACGTGAAGGTGCTGGCCGAGCACCTGAGCTTCGACAAGATGAAGAAGAACCCGGCGGTGAACCTGGAGGCAATCATCGCGATGGTGAACGGGCCCGAGTTCCTGAGCAATACGGACCAACGCTTCATCCGCAAGGGCCAGGTGGGGGACTGGAAGAACCACATGAGCGATGCGCTGGTCGCCAGGTTCGACTCATGGACGGAGGAGCATCTTCGGGACACCGGCCTCAGCTTCGACTGAGGAGGCCACCCAACATTTCTCACTCTGCGAGGATGCTGCGCCACGGGACCTGGGTGAGGACATTCTCCTGCCTCGACACACAGCTACACCCAGCACGCACACCTCCCTCGGTCTTGACTGCTCACCCAGCTAGGCTGGCTATCTTCAGTTACCTAGGAATGAGCCAAAACCAAGTACTCTTTAAATAATATAATCTCGGTCAACATCTCTGCTGTGAGTGCCATACAAAATTTAATTCAAATTAACGTTTTCATAAAATTCAAATCCAAACTGATAGCAATGGTAATAAAAAAAAAACTACAAAATTATGGAACTAAATTTTTGTAAGAATGTGCTCGAGACCCTGCTAGTTTCAAACCACATAGAATACATGTGCCACCCACTACACTGTCATTTTACTATTTGTTCTCTGGCCATTTTCTATAGTTTTACATTACAAAACACGACACAGAAATTTTCCACTTGTGCATGCACAGAAGTACTACAAGTTACAAGATACATGCCTGCTACAGTGTAGGACACACTCTGGCAAAGTGCAACTTCTCGAAGTGACTTTGACTCGAGCAGTGAAAAGATCACTCGAGAGATGTTCNGGACACACTCTGGCAAAGTGCAACTTCTCGAAGTGACTTTGACTCGAGCAGTGAAAAGATCACTCGAGAGATGTTCATCAATATAATTTCAACAGCTTGACACAGCTCTCTAATAATAGAACGTGAAAAATCTTTTGTACGAAATGATCTTTCCAGGATATCTCAAAAGTACCTTATTGAGTTGACGTAGGGCAAATATGTTGGCCATACAATTGGTCAAAAATCTCCAGAATGCTCTTTGAACCAGTTCAGAAGAATATGGNGGACACACTCTGGCAAAGTGCAACTTCTCGAAGTGACTTTGACTCGAGCAGTGAAAAGATCACTCGAGAGATGTTCGTCAATATAATTTCAACAGCTTGACACAGCTCTCTGATAATAGAACGTGAAAAATCTTTTTTACGAAATGACCTTTCCAGGATATCTCAAAAGTACCTTATTGAGTTGACATAGGGCAAATATGTTGGCCATACAATTGGTCAAAAATCTCCAGAATGCTCTTTGAACCAGTTCAGAAGTATATGGACTCGGTGATACCATGCATTATTCTTCTGGGATACACCTTCGTTCCGATGAGCCTCTACATTGAATCCACACAATGCTGTAGTTGGTCATCAAACAGTGTAGCATTGATTTCGACAGAAAAAAATTCGTTCTGGTGTACCAGCAGAACGAATCCGTATAATGTGAAACAACCCAAACCAGTACGAACAAACGCCACCTCCAACCTGCATGGTTCCTTCTTGACAGATGTACTTATGGCCTATTGGAGTCAGCGTCATACGCAAACGCTATCATCAGCTCGACACGTCACTCATATGGCGATACCATCTGATGCCAGTGCCCCAGAGTCCAATTAACGATGACTCAATCCCAGGAAAGGCACTGTGCCTGGTGTCGTTCTATAAACAGTCTTTCACTCCCATATCCCATGGAAGCTAATGGATGCTCCACAGACCTGCTGGATAACGTTTTTTTATACTTTCTGAAATGACCATCGATGCGATTTCAGCTCGGGTGACTTATCTATCATAATGGGAAATTGTTNGGATGCTCCACAGACCTGCTGGATAACGTTTTTTTTATACTTTCTGAAATGACCATCGATGCGATTTCAGCTCGGGTGACTTATCTATCATAATGGGAAATTGTTGCCATATGGAGCTGGTCACAATAATTAAGCAGAGCTGTTGGTCATTATACTGTTCAGTTAGGGTAATTACGCCTTCCATTAAGTTTTCCCGATACATGAGTGATACTGTATATATAGGTATGCTGAATGTTATCAACTTCGGAAATGGCATTCACTAGCGTGTTCTTTTCTAACTCCAGTAAATCAGGTCATGTCGTGGCGGTGTTCAAACTCACCAGCTGTCGAATCTCAACTGCTACAGGTCTCTGCAATTCCAAGTCCTCACGGTACGGTGGCGCCACTTACAACTACACTTTTATAATGCTATCCGCTGACTTTCGGCACTCCCGTCATGTACATGTACCATTCTATATTAACACAGTACTTCGGAAATAGTTTGTGACAAATAACTTCTATNGTACATGTACCATTCTATATTAACACAGTACTTCGGAAATAGTTTGTGACAAATAACTTCTATGTAGCATGCGATTCTACATTAGCGCCGTAAAAAATATCCTAAACTGTTGAATAATACACTGCAATGGTAAATCATGTGTATTGTTTCTATACATACAAGATTATCAACAATACGCTGTTATTGGAGAATATTTTAGATGAACTTATTTTTACCATGAATCTGCTTTGACACCTTTCTTCTAAAAGATTTGAAACTGGCTTACGGAATCACATCTAATGTAGCCTGTTGGGTCAAATGACCCACCCACTTTCAGAAATTGTGTAAGTTNAACTGGCTTACGGAATCACATCTAATGTAGCCTGTTGGGTCAAATGACCCACCCACTTTCAGAAATTGTGTAAGTTTTACTACAGCACAACTAAATGCGCCACGATATATGTATGTGCAGCCTAGATTTCCTACATGTTTGATAAAAATTTGAAGCCAAAAATCAACAAATTCTCGAAATTCAAAAAGTTTTAGTTTCTTGTCGTCCTTGTGACAAAACTGTCTGCTACGTAATATCCGTCNACAAATTCTCGAAATTCAAAAAGTTTTAGTTTCTTGTCGTCCTTGTGACAAAACTGTCTGCTACGTAATATCCGTCAGCCATTTGTGCATTCCATTGGAAGAAATGTTTGAAATGGTTTGATACTAGATGTAAATATAACATAAGTAATGGAGCTTTCAGAGCTGACTATAGTGTACTTATTTGTTGAATTAAAATTTGGAATAGCATATATTATGGAATGCTAATTACAAGAAAGCAGTTAACAGAAAAGCGAGAAGTATTTTCATAACTAACTATGCCGTACTATAGGTAACTGACTAGGCAGAGCGAGTATAAAATCTATAACGAGCTTCGTCTCTGGGACAGTTATGCTTAAGTATTATTTCCTATTTCTTAACAATTTATTAATATAGGATTTATGAATTTGTGGTACTGNGGGACAGTTATGCTTAAGTATTATTTCCTATTTCTTAACAATTTATTAATATAGGATTTATGAATTTGTGGTACTGAATAACTCATGAAAATTATAAAGTGTTTTTAGAACATAGCAATTTAAATTTCTTAAACAACCCGTTTATAAATATACTTACAGGAATTTTTTAATCATCTTTAATTGAAGCATAATTTTATAAAAATTTTTTATTCTGTTATGTTATTATAATATTTCACTATTGTAAAAGCCATGCTTTCATGTAATGTAATGTTGCAATAAAGAATTTTTTAAAAGTACAGCCGAAAATATTAATCAACCTGATGCTGTAAGATTCCTTTAACTAAAATAAATGTGTCAAACACGTATTTTTCTATTTCATTGTTAATGTCGAAGCTGTATATTTGAATTANCCTTTAACTAAAATAAATGTGTCAAACACGTATTTTTCTATTTCATTGTTAATGTCGAAGCTGTATATTTGAATTAAAGTTTTTCGACCAATTTTTACAGTGTATATTATGTTGACAATCTTCCGTATGTATGTAAAACACCTGATTTAATAATTCAAATCGTAAAGCCATTTTACGCACAAAAATGTTGTGTGTGTTTGAAAAGGAGTTAATTACGTTTCGGAACAGGCATTATCTTTTATTAAACCATACTTGAAGCGAAAGAAGACGTTTTGATTTCGTGTCAACATATGTAAGAACGGAAAATAACTCTGTTTTATTTGTTAATAAGCTATAGATAAATCTGTATCTGTCTTCGAGTTTAGTCTGGTTTCCTTATTAAAATTTAGACTAGAGTTAAAATGGACTTACTATTATACTCACTCGAGTTAGTTCAAATTCCTTAATTATATTTTTGATTACAGTGTNTAGAGTTAAAATGGACTTACTATTATACTCACTCGAGTTAGTTCAAATTCCTTAATTATATTTTTGATTACAGTGTATTTTTTTCACTATAAGTTTGAAAAAAAAAATGCTTTTACTGGTTTACGTAGTAATGATTAAAAATACGCTAGAAATTAGTATATGATATTAATTTCTTCAGTGTAGACAAATTATGTAATANACGTAGTAATGATTAAAAATACGCTAGAAATTAGTATATGATATTAATTTCTTCAGTGTAGACAAATTATGTAATAAAATTACACAGGAATATGTTAATTATTAAAAATTTATATTAAATGTAATTAAATGGAAAAAATCATAAAACAAATTTCTTCTTGACAGGTAAATTTACTGTATTTTGCTGGCAATTCTGACATTGTCACAGATACGTGAAGTATTTCACTTTAACACATGTTTTTATTGTTGAAAAAATGTTGTGTCATATTTTTAACACTACTAAGAAAAAAATGCAAAAGGAATAAGTTATAAAAAATACCAAGGCTCAAAATTGCTCATCTCGANTTTTAACACTACTAAGAAAAAAATGCAAAAGGAATAAGTTATAAAAAATACCAAGGCTCAAAATTGCTCATCTCGATTTATCACTTATGTCAGACTTAGGAAACGCTCATTTGAAGCTGCTACTAAGAAGTTTTAAAGGATTATTATTAATACTGAGCTAGATACATAATAGTTGCTTTTGTGATCACGTCATGAAATTTTAATGGTTGCGAACTGCATAAAATTGTCACCTCGAAAAAAAAAAACACATCTTCACTAAATACGCAAGTTTACACAGACTGAGAAAAACTTACAAAATATTTCATTAGTAAATAGGAAGAAAAAATTTGTTAAATGACGCAGTTTAGTACAAACCTGTTGCGAATCTAATTTGTTATATTCAACACTGCGCAAAGGTAAACTCCAAGCACACACAAGATATTTTACAGGAGTGGAAGTAACAGTTTTGTGAAATAGTTTAAGTTTTCCACAGTTTGACTGTAGTTTTTGTACTTTTTTGTAGAGGAATTTCCTATGGTTTTGATGTGGCGAGTTTGTACGAGAAATATTTGGTATCGATGTTGCTCGTAATGCTACATACAGCATGATCGTATAATACAGAAGGTTGTTCACGGTAAACTGAGCACTTTTGAAAGTTGCAAGTTGTTATTTCGCCTTTTCCTTCAGGAGCGATATTTGTCATTCTGATGTAGATGTAAAAAACGGTAAACAATTTTTTTTTGTCGTACAGTGCATGGAAAGTGTACATACCTTCTCACTGCTTTTGTTGCCTTTAGTTTCAGTGTGGAAAAATACTCGTCATAACTAGAGAAAACAAATGGCAGGATCCGAATAACTTTAAAAAAAACTCGGCATTCTTTTTTGAGTCTAAAACTAACGCGTAATGCATTTTTGATTAAGTATTAGAGAACATTTAATACTTAAGAAAGGTTCGGCTTGTTTTAAGCATAAAACATTGGCCAACAATATTTAATTGTTAGTGGTTATGTACATATTCATNGTCGTACAGTGCATGGAAAGTGTACATACCTTCTCACTGCTTTTGTTGCCTTTAGTTTCAGTGTGGAAAAATACTCATCATAACTGGAGAAAACAAATGGCAGGATCCGAATAACTTTAAAAAAAACTCGGCATTCTTTTTTGAGTCTAAAACTAACGCGTAATGCATTTTTGATTAAGTATTAGAGAACATTTAATACTTATGAAAGGTTCGGCTTGTTTTAAGCATAAAACATTGGCCAACAATATTTAATTGTTAGTGGTTATGTACATATTCATAAGTTAAAAAATTTAACTTTTTACATACAATACTGTTTTGATTAATTTAATAATATTAGTAACATTTTCAGTACGTATATGGAGAGCAGTATGAAGAATGTTTGGTCTTCGTGAAATGGTTAAAATGATAAATATATTGCTGGTTAAGGAACCGGCAGGGCCCAGTTGNGAAGAATGTTTGGTCTTCGTGAAATGGTTAAAATGATAAATATATTGCTGGTTAAGGAACCGGCAGGGCCCAGTTGACTGATATGTGATGCAATGAAGCTAGCTGCATCTATACTACAAATATGAAGTCTTAGTAATTTATACAGAAGAATACAGTCACTTGCGACTAGTCAGAAAATCTTAATATCTCCTCTTAATGTGCTAGAAAAACCATATTCTAAATAGTGCCGGACGATAACGCTGGTCGGCGTGTTTCCTCGGGGATCTCCAGAAGCATTGTGATAGTGAAAGGGGGGGGGGCACTTTGTCTTTACGCCTCTGCTTCGTCCCCCGAAACGACGAGCCATGTTCGATCTCTGGCTGATGAANGGGGGGGGCACTTTGTCTTTACGCCTCTGCTTCGTCCCCCGAAACGACGAGCCATGTTCGATCTCTGGCTGATGAAACAACTGATATTAGCACGTTGTAATACTACCAGACAATGCTGCTGGCTGGAAGGTTTTCTCGAATAACCGCCATTTCCCGTGTCCTTGCATTATTCACAGCCCCATATANACAATGCTGCTGGCTGGAAGGTTTTCTCGAAGAACCGCCATTTCCCGTGTCCTTGCATTATTCACAGCCCCATATACCTACACATTGTTTCATTCTCGTTGGTTCTCATAAACCCGATTTTAAACATTCCTAAAAAAAAAAACTCTCAAAAATATATCTCAAAAAAAAAATTTTTACACAGTGTGAAAAAAAAAATTATACTCTCTGTGTTCATCCTGAATGCTTTAATGTTACAAGTCATAATGCTACAAGACATTAATGTTACAAGTCATTTGAATACATATTCACTGTTAGTGAGGGTCGGGAGAGGGGAAAGGCAATGCCGACCATGTTAAATGGGAGGAGAAATGAATAAGAAGACATTTTATTAGCTGATAAACCCGCATCTCATAACCACGCTTTCCTGCTGGTCGACACCAAACACAAGCTTTCTAACCTCAAAACGAAACCTAAAAAAAAAAAAATACATAAAAAACTAACTTCATATCGAAACCTCAAAGAAGATACATAAAAAAAAACCTCATATCGAAACCTCAAACAACATACCTTAAAATACATACCTCCCACATCATACTTAAAAATCGNCATATCGAAACCTCAAACAACATACCTTAAAATACATACCTCCCACATCATACTTAAAAATCGCACTTCAAAAATTATACCTGAAAAATAATACCTCAAAAACATATGTTAAAAAATATACCTAAAATCGGGGAAATAAGTTTTCCTCCCCTTAGAAAATATGCTTTACTTTCCTAAAATTTCAATCGAAAATTTTCTTCAATTTTTTGCTCGGCGGTCTATT
Organism: Clitarchus hookeri; assembly: GCA_002778355.1. Lineage (NCBI taxonomy): Eukaryota > Metazoa > Arthropoda > Insecta > Phasmatodea > Phasmatidae > Clitarchus > Clitarchus hookeri. The sequence continues at coordinate 43,627 of NQII01008948.1, read as the reverse complement.
TCGCAGTATGCTGGAGCTGTACCGAGCTGCAATAAAACTGCCAGCAGTTAGATAATCCGTCATTCTTCACGTTTATCAACGAATAGTGTAGCCAACACTAAACATAAACGTCCTCGCGTTCTTCCAATATTTTTTTCCCGATGTGTCAACATACAAATAAAAGTTTTAATAATATATTTAAAAAAACAACATATTAAAATATATAACCATGCATATTTTTATAACTATACTAGAAAAACTACCCTATCGTGGTTTTCATAAATACACGCTGCTTTAATTGTACTCATAAGACGATTTTGTAATTGATGTGTGAAATATCTATTATCTGANGTTCATAAATACACGCTGCTTTAATTGTACTCATAAGACGATTTTGTAATTGATGTGTGAAATATCTATTATCTGATTAGTCGTAAGGTAGGACAAAAAATTAAGAATACCCCTTAAAAGTGCTAACAATAATTGCTTTGGATGTTAAAAACAAAAGCATTAATCTAATATATAAAATTCTCCCGTCACAGTGTTAGTCACTGAACTCCTCCGAAACGGCTGGACCGATTTTTATGAAATTTTTTATGTATACTCGGTAGGTCTGAGAATAGATTTATATCTATTTTTTACACCCCTAAGTAATAAGGGTGGCCACCCCCAAACAATTTTTTTTTTATTGTTTGAACAAAATTTTTATTTTTTATTTTTTTATGATGTGGCATCAAAAAGTACATATCCTCCTAAATTTTCACCCTTCTACCACCAACCCTTATTTTTTTATAGCGATATTAGTAATTTAATAAATTTTACCCTAGGTCGATAACTGATCAATTATCATCGATCATTTATCGATCTAGGTTACAATTTATTCCCACCAGGTGTCTCCCAGTGACACAGCATGGAGTAGCCGGTCTCCACTAAGTAATAAGGCTGTCCACCCCCAAACAATTTGTTTTTATTGTTTGAACAAAATTTTTAATACTTTTTATGGCAAAACAACGCTTGCCGGGTCAGCTAGTAATATATAAATTAGTAACAATAAAAATTAAAATCGAATATATAATTAATATTTTAAAATANTGCCGGGTCAGCTAGTAATATATAAATTAGTAACAATAAAAATTAAAATCGAATATATAATTAATATTTTAAAATACAATAAAATATTGGTGTTTTTCAGAAATTTTCCTACCTTCTTCATTTTCATCAATTCATAATCTGGAAGGACGGTTGGTAAATGTTGATGACAACTGTATGAGCAAANCCTACCTTCTTCATTTTCATCAATTCATAATCTGGAAGGACGGTTGGTAAATGTTGATGACAACTGTATGAGCAAATGTTTTATCATATCGACGTATTCAAGTCGATATATTTATTACGTCGTGACACTGTATATTACATTGCGGCGGTGAAAGAAACTGTGCCAAAGGAATGTGTAGGGGAAACAATATGGTAGACTGTTTTTAATTTGTTATAACAGCACAACTGTGCTAGCTGTGGTGAAACACTTTTCATAACTATGAACCCGTTCCAAATGACCAAACAAACTGTGAAATCTGCTTGCTTCCGCATATCGAATTTTTGTTATATATTCTTTACTAAGGCAATCAACTTTTTTTATTTCACATTGAAATTCTATATTTCTTCTCCTAAGGTCCCTTTTTTGGCATAAAATACTTATTTTGAGCAGAGCATGTTCGAGTATAGTCCATTTTGTCGCGGTTGATGGCGATAATCCAAGCTGGCAGCTGTAATTTATGAATCACAATTTTACTTGGAATGAATCTGTCTCAGTTGAATAGTTATATGCGACTAATGGCTGTGTTCCGGACTGGTGCGTTTTCCGGTGTGTAAATCGCCGCAGCAAATATAACTCAAGGTTCCATGAGTGCTTTCAGTACCGACCTCCAGTGTAATGGCTATTAGTAATTTACATTTGGACAAAGTTTGCATTTAATTGCGGTGTCAGACATAATCACGCGTTCAAGAGATCTTACCGTTGAGCTCAGAACTGATGTAAACAAATTTTATTTTTCTTTAACATATGACAACTACACCCAAATAAGATGTAAATAGACAGACACCCAACTTACAGCTAACATTGCATTGTGAAGTATAATATATTTTATGACAGTCATCTTGAACACCATTCTGAATATCGTGATAAGTATTCAAGAAGCATATTATTCAACATTATTTTCTTGTTCTTCGACCTCAAAAACATATTAACTTACACCAACATACATAAATTAATAATAATATATATGAAGAATGATTATGGAGTGTGTGGGACAAGTGGTGTCTGACGTCGGAGTTCAAAGCTGTTCATTCTCTGTTATCCGTTCGGACGGCGGCTATCTTGTGCGCGATGTTGTATGTCGATGACCTTGAACATTAAAATTAATTCCGATGACTTTAAATTTAGAATTTTTAAAAAAATTTAAAATTTGAAATAATAATAAAAGTTTTCAAAAACTTCTAAAAATGTATTACAAAATAAAAATATATACAAATTAAAAATTATAAAACATTTTTAAAATATTGAATGTGTAGGAATAAGGGAATGGGGGAGTAGGCACCAGGTACCAACTGGCCGCCATGTAGTGACTTCACCTGACCGCTTTATATTGGATCCGATTAACCTTGACCTTGAATATCTTTAAGCCCAAAAAATCGCATAATTACCAAAATTATTAAAAATACTAACAAAAACTTTTAAAGATATTAATTAAATATTAGGAAAAAATTCGAAAAAAAAANACCAAAATTATTAAAAATACTAACAAAAACTTTTAAAGATATTAATTAAATATTAGGAAAAAATTCGAAAAAAAAAACATTAAAAAGATTTACACACAGGAGGTCCAAGGTTCGATGACGGGTGGAGCGACTAGGCTCTCGGCNAAAAAAAAAACATTAAAAAGATTTACACACAGGAGGTCCAAGGTTCGATGACGGGTGGAGCGACTAGGCTCTCGGCACGAAGACCAGTCGACAACTGACCCAACACCACTAATTTTTCATTGGCTAATACGTCACACCCCATTCNCTCTCGGCACGAAGACCAGTCGACAACTGACCCAACACCACTAATTTTTCATTGGCTAATACGTCACACCCCATTCTTCCAACACATAGCTCGACTAATTTGTCAGGTTTTCTATTTCCCCTGCAACTTTAAAACACATTTTTATTGGTTCCCCACTAACATCCTTTCCCCCTGCAAATATTTATNTTCTATTTCCCCTGCAACTTTAAAACACATTTTTATTGGTTCCCCACTAACATCCTTTCCCCCTGCAAATATTTATTCACCAATCTTTCAATCTTTCTATCAATATTCGAATCTTTCCATCGAAATTCCAATTTACCTATCATTATTGCAATCGTTCCATCACTATTGCAACCTTTACCTCAATATTCCAATGTTTACATAAATTTTTTTATCAGTATTGCAATATTTACATCAATATTTCGTCCATTTCTTTGCTCATCTTCCTTATCTTGCCATCAATCTTCCAATCTTTCCATCAATTTTGCGATCATTCTCAAAATCTTTCAACAATCTTACAATTTGTCCATTAATCTTTCAATTAATATCGGAATTTTTCCAACAATCTTGCAATCTTTCCATCAATCTTGCAATATTTCCATGTATCTTGCTATCTTCCCATCAATCCCGCAATTTTCCATCATTCTGGCACCGATAATTTTTTGTCAGTTCAAGTAACAGGGTGCATAAACTGGATATCTTAAAAACACCATCGTGAATTCGGTATCTTCTTTCCACATTTGTTAAGGTATTATTGTTTGGTTTGTAATAGTATATTTTACAACACGGCATTATGGCCTTCTTGATGATACAGTTGCCTTCACGGAAGGCAGAAAATAACCAAAATGCATAATCATCAAACCATCAGTGCAAAGCAAATTTGAAAGATATATTCACTCTCTTTAAACCAAAAATAGTGCTCCAAAATGTTATCTATTGTTTTGGGCCAATTAAACAATTCTCACACGCGTTAAACATACTTCCAGTTTATAAATACGAAACATACCCCGAAATTGTGTAAAGTAACTATTTTACAGACATTGGGTTTTAAAAATTTCTCAGGCGGTAAATTATAATAAATTAGTTTATCGTGCATCATCTAAGTTATACATTGGAATTTTAAAATGGTATTTAACTACGTTTCGAAATGTTTCTTTTGATATCTGCAGTTTTTACGTGAGACGCAACCTCAGTATCCAGAAAATCTGCAGTTTTACGAAATATGATCAGGACATTAGCGAGCTGAAACCAACTCTCAGGCCCGACCTTAAGATAAGTACAGTAGAGTGCACGGCAAGGCGACGGACCGCTTCGTGAGTTTCTCCTGATAAGCCTAAGGACAGCAGCACGGATGTTGTCCTATCTTCGGCGTTAAGGTCACCTTGAAAAGTTAGTGAGCAGACCTCCGGAGCGTTTCGCGACTGGCTGACGGCCGAGTGTCGCGATAACGGCTGCATTGTAGCCATCGCCTGGCACGTGGCACTTTAATGAAACGAGACAAATTACTTTAAAAATATTTACACAACAGAAACCCAAGAGCACGTAGCCTCTGTGGCGTAATTGTCTGGCGAGTTTGGCTGTTAATACATAGAAATGTTAGTGGTTTGAACCTACCCGGGGGCGTATACATATTTAATGAAAGATACGAGCAAACGTCAAAGGAGAAAACGTGCACTGCTGCTCAAGGAGAAATATATTATACAGTACTGGTATAAGACAGCGAAGCCCATATACACAGTTGGATGTATTCAGATACACGAATAACGAAAACTGAAATTTTAATGNGGTATAAGACAGCGAAGCCCATATACACAGTTGGATGTATTCAGATACACGAATAACGAAAACTGAAATTTTAATGGTTTAAAAATTGTTGTATCCAAACTTGTCCTCGAAGTCTAGCTGTAGGTAATATTGTCGAAATTGTGGTAACTGAGTGAGAGGCCATACTTCGAATTCACAACAATTTAACTGTCCATACGGCNGTAATATTGTCGAAATTGTGGTAACTGAGTGAGAGGCCATACTTCGAATTCACAACAATTTAACTGTCCATACGGCCCTTAATCTAAAACTGCAGTTCGGGAACATTTAACACTTATGAACCACCAAGAAACATTAAAAATGCTATATATTATTTTCGAGATGTTACAGATGTAAACTTCTTTTCTACAAAAAAAANCCACCAAGAAACATTAAAAATGCTATATATTATTTTCGAGATGTTACAGATGTAAACTTCTTTTCTACAAAAAAAATCATAAAAAAGGAAATTTTAACACTCTACATTTATTTATTTCTATAAAATTTAAAACGGCGCAGTCTNCAAAAAAAATCATAAAAAAGGAAATTTTAACACTCTACATTTATTTATTTCTATAAAATTTAAAACGGCGCAGTCTTGCTTGAGGTTCACATTAAATAGCAATGATCGGTTCTGCATTTTTATCAGAAACTTTCATCGATTTGTAGTAGAAAACCTCTCCAAACTTGAAAATTTGTGGTAATTTATTGTTCGTTATACAGAATCAAGTGATTTTTTTTAGTTGTTCCAATACCGGAGAAGTAGCGTTGTTAGATCTCTTGAGAATTGTGCAGCTTCTTTAGGTAGCCTTACCTGGGCATAAACATCTAGGCTATTTCTGAGTTACTTCAACGGAAAATATATTTGAAGTACCTTCGCTAGAGATTACCAGGAGTCTAGTTTTAAATAATGATGTATTTCATTTTCTACGAACTATAATTAGTTTTGTATTGTAGAAAGCAGTTCTAAGCCACAAGGATAAAGCAATAAAACTAGACGATTAAACTCTAACATTGTAGCCATTGGCATTTTCCTCTTTCTTGCAGAACGAACACGTCTGAATGTGTCGATTCGCCATACAATGTGGGAACAGAAACTAACTTCTGCTGCTCAGTGAAGCTGTGTCTGCATGCTTTTGTATTTCACCGTGGAGAGTTCTGATTCACGAAAATTCGGTCGATAGTGGATGTACGGATTGCCTACACAATTGAAGTTTNTTTCACCGTGGAGAGTTCTGATTCACGAAAATTCGGTCGATAGTGGATGTACGGATTGCCTACACAATTGAAGTTTTTGTTATGGATCCGTTTTTATTATACTAAAAGTGTCTCAATATAGAAGCTCTTCTCTGACTTTTATGGGTAGACTTGTATGAAACAAACTTATACAAGTTTAGATTATGGTTTTCCCAACTTGGTTAAAAATTTCATGCATGTTTATTTTTGAGCTTTATAGCATTGTCTCCCCGGTCAAACATTGCGAGCACAGACTTCGCAAGGCAGCTATTTCAACTGCTTGNAGCATTGTCTCCCCGGTCAAACATTGCGAGCACAGACTTCGCAAGGCAGCTATTTCAACTGCTTGTGAAATGTAAAACATTTTGTAAATCAAGTGTAGAGTTCACATAGCTGGATGGGCGTTGTCAATTAGCTTGCATTATGAGCCGTATTGTTTTTAAAACTTTTAACCTGCCTCTGAGTGTTTTTTGTCTTTGCACTCACAGCCCCGCCTCTTTCTCTTCTAGATTTTCAACTACATATTAAAGTATGGAATTCACACCTACTGTCTCCTCTAACATTTTCATTATGAATAGGTTTTGAACTTCTTTCCTGTTGGGGGGATTTTAACGGCGCCTATGCCGGTTTTCCCCTCCCCCTTCNTTATGAATAGGTTTTGAACTTCTTTCCTGTTGGGGGGATTTTAACGGCGCCTATGCCGGTTTTCCCCTCCCCCTTCTTAGCTATAGCCTCGGCTATAGAAACACTCAGGGATGCAGTTCATGGCCTCAATGGCGGCCATGCCTGCCTTAGTCCCTCTCTGCTGCGATGCACGCCTGCTTGTGTGTAATTCCCTCTCCTGTAGGNCTCTCTGCTGCGATGCACGCCTGCTTGTGTGTAATTCCCTCTCCTGTAGGCGTATGGGGCCTAGCCCTGAGACGCATCTAAACTCCCGTCCCTACCTCGGACGTACACTTAACACTTAGCAATAAGGTAGGTAAGAAAAAAATGGCGAAGGAAGCAGTCTGGAAATATAGCCCCAGAAGACCACCCTCGGCGCCCAACACCGTCACGCATTTCAGCCGCAACGATCCAGGTGGAGGGCATTTAGAAGGGAGGACCACCCTGCATCCTGTAGTCTAACGACATTCTCTATCTCAGAAGACATTGTAAGTCGTTCATATCTGTGTCGAATTCATCGCCGAGGCAAGCTAACTACTCACTCGCGTTCACTCCACACGCACGCTGGCTATACTGCACACAACTTCGTCCTACGATTGTTCACGTCTTCAAACCTACAGCAATGGTGGTGCTTTCTGGCTTGTAAATATACAAGGCCAACCGCAAATAAAACTTAAGGCATTTTAATAGCAGCGGTGATGGTGCCGTATACTAACTTTCACCTTTCGTCTTTCGTTGATAATTCGTTCCAAGTGTGTCCAATTTTGTGTCATTCTATGTTGGTTAATATTTCATAATTTATTTCATATTAAATAGTTTGTGGGAATTTATTTTATACAGTTATTTTCGGTAATACACTGTTATAAAAATCAGTTAAGTAAAAAATCTTTAAAAAAAACACCTTTAAAATTATTTTATTTTCACAAGTTGTTGTTTGTCGACAGTATATTTTTCTCCCGGCGCTGTATTGTCGTGCCAGTGTGTTTGTGGTAACACGCCTGTCTTACGTTTAAGACGTTGGTGGCACCAAAACAAGCTGCGTTTAATATTAATCAGACACACCTATACCCATGCCAAATAGATAATCCANGACGTTGGTGGCACCAAAACAAGCTGCGTTTAATATTAATCAGACACACCTATACCCATGCCAAATAGATAATCCAGAAAGCATGTGCAGATAATTAATTTTGGCTCATACTGGGGAAAACAGACTTTCCGTATATTCTCATTCATTTAACTGAGCAACTCAAACGCACATGCGATTCCGAATACAGACAATGAAGCAAGCAACTAGTCCACTTTTGACAAACTTACTTCTACAAGCAAATGAATTTGAAAACCCTGAATTAGAGANATGAAGCAAGCAACTAGTCCACTTTTGACAAACTTACTTCTACAAGCAAATGAATTTGAAAACCCTGAATTAGAGAAATAAAATTCTGAGCCAAAGTTTTTGAAAAAAGTCCATTATTTTTATCTGACAGCGTCATATGGTAGTTTTGCTTAATTTTTAATACGAACACATGTTACATTAATATTTTCGACATTGGGTCCAGAGTAGTATTATGTACTAAATGCAGCTTGAGGCGAGTCCCACCGTGTAAACGAATATGTTATTAAAGCCAGCAATCAGACTGACATATTGTGAAATTTGATCTGATTCGTTGATNCCACCGTGTAAACGAATATGTTATTAAAGCCAGCAATCAGACTGACATATTGTGAAATTTGATCTGATTCGTTGATCTGTGACGCACAAAGATCCGATATGCACAGTTATACAAAACTACTTAGTTGCTAAATTATTTTATATGATGATCCGAAGTAAAACGCAATACAGCTATAAAAACAACATTTGAAAATTTGCGATAATTTATTCCGAAATGTAAGCCGTGATCGAACGAAGTTTATCGNCAGCTATAAAAACAACATTTGAAAATTTGCGATAATTTATTCCGAAATGTAAGCCGTGATCGAACGAAGTTTATCGCTTAGCTTCTCGCAACATCACACAGTATTAAACCATTTCACAATACGTTTGAGGTGGATATCACAAGAGGAAATTTTTAAAGTATAAGCCCGCGATCCAAAACCTTATAAATGTTGCACGTATGTGAACAGCTGACGTAGTATTTTAAGAGATTTAAAAATTTTTGTGAAAAGTAAATTAATGTCAACGCAGTAGCCGCGGTGGCACAGCGGCTAGGGCGCTCGCCTCCCACCAAGGAAACCCGAGTTCGATTCCGGGTGGTGTCGCCCCGCATTTTCATACGTAGGACTTATGCCGGACGATGCCGCTGGTTGGCGGCTTTTCTCGGGGATCTCCCTGTTCCCTGCCCTTGTATTCCGGCGCCGCTCCTTGCTCACCTCGCTTCATCCTTATCGGCTCTCAGGATCTCTCCACTCTAGAACCACTACAGCCCATTGCGGAAATTATTTCTTTAAAGATATTATTTAATTGCCNTCTCAGGATCTCTCCACTCTAGAACCACTACAGCCCATTGCGGAAATTATTTCTTTAAAGATATTATTTAATTGCCTGGCATGGAAGGTTCCGGGTGTTTATAGCTACTCACGAAAAGTTAGATTTGTATTTCAAGTATAAAATAATAAAATTTGAGCAACTAAGTCTCTTTTCATCGTCTCGCATGTGATCTTCGGCCTGTCAGAATTCGAAGGCCTTAAAGATGTTACCTTACTACATGATTATTTAAGGAATTCGTACCTACATTTGACCATGGCGGTAAAATAGGAGATGGCACTATGCATAGGTCACACATTAGTTTGCTCCTCCTTTCGACTTGTCTTCTTTCAAAAAATTTTAATTTTTAAACTGCCTAAACACAGTGCATACATGTTATAATACTCAAACGATAATCTCTGAGGCCACAATAAAATATTTTTATTGTTTTACAACTTCTGGGAGGGCCTTAACAAGTNTACTCAAACGATAATCTCTGAGGCCACAATAAAATATTTTTATTGTTATACAACTTCTGGGAGGGCCTTAACAAGTACCCACGTTACCATTAATAGCCTATAGGTATAAAGGTAGGTAAGAGGTTATGTTTCAACGTCTTGTCTACCGAACGGAAAACGAATCGGCTGTGGCCTATATAAAAAACCATCCCGGCCTTCGCCTGGAGTGATTTAGAAAACCCTAAAGAACTGTAATCAAGATGACTGGGCAGCGAATCAACCTCTTGTCCTTCCAAATGCGGGCCCAGTATGTTACAATTGATCCACCACACTCAGTAACACACACACATATATGTATATATATATATNAAATGCGGGCCCAGTATGTTACAATTGATCCACCACACTCAGTAACACACACACATATATGTATATATATATATATGTCTTTAAAATAAGACATTACGGTCTACGAATTTCTTATAATTACAGATATATTAATTTCNGTATATATATATATATGTCTTTAAAATAAGACATTACGGTCTACGAATTTCTTATAATTACAGATATATTAATTTCATGACATTCGCAGTGTTTTGCAAACTCAAACATTGCATTGTGACTTCATAATTTACTACAGTATTGGAAACGCATTTGATAGCACTTTGTTGAAGAAAGTGCGAGACCAGCAAGGTGTTTAAAAGGACGCAGATATTCTTTGTTTTTGCTGCTGGAGACAAATGTGACTAAGAAAACTTAGTTTATTGTCTTTACCAGGAAATTTATTATTTCCTAATTTTTAAGGTGTTTTTCGTGCACAGGGGAAAGAAGACAATCTGATAGTTCTAATCTAAAAGGGATATATTACAAATATAACGTTTATTTTACTCTGCCCAAAATAAGTTTATGCGACATATTACCTGAGCGTTGTGATGTTCGATCACTAAGAGCGAGTTACTATTTATTTGAAGTTTCCAAATACACAAACATTTGGCTAAAATGATAGAACCCCTTCTTGCTACTCCCTTTTTCTATTGCGCATCTTCAACTCCAACTCTACTGCTTCGACGGAGACTGGCCACGTCAGAGGGGCAAGAGGAAATGTACCTACAGGAAGGCCTTGTAGCCATCTTGTTTGGAACTCGCTTGATTATACTTGTCCATTCTTTCGTTGGTCTTGTATATTACATGATAAGTACTCAGTTATTTACTTCTATTTTTAATAAAATGCTTCTGCAATTACAATAGTGTGATCCTTGAGTATGATTAAAACACCTCTGATAGTCGTATCACCAATGAAATTACTGGATCTCCGCTGAAAGCCTCTCGTTGGCACACTGTGCGACTGAAATAATGCACGTCCGTCCAGTGCCTCGTGCACAGAGACGATGGAAACAGTCGGTGCTCTTACAATTGTCGCCCGTACCGTACCCTTGCACCTTTCTAGATTAAGTGAATTAACGTAGACGGGGTCCTTAATCGAAACGAAGGTTTTTGTNGTACCGTACCCTTGCACCTTTCTAGATTAAGTGAATTAACGTAGACGGGGTCCTTAATCGAAACGAAGGTTTTTGTCCGAATCGTGACTCGCACGAGCACACAATCTTATTCTAAGGCGGTGCATTACGCCTTTCGTGGCGACAATAAGGATCCTGAACAAACCTGCTCACGTGATATTGCCATTGTAACTGGTTCAGCGGTTTTGTGGCAACGTTAACAAAACACGGCAGTGCTTTCGCGGTACGCCGATTGTGTTTGTAACGCAGGCTGGCAAGAGTGGCTTACGTTTTAGGGGTCACTGATTCCGTTCTTCTCCCTGGTCGAGGGAGTGAATGTCTCCAAAAGTGTTTCACACCATTTTCAGGTGAGTGTTTGTGAAGTTACGGTGTGCGTGTCTTCTCATTCGCCAACTCATTAGCTGGCAACCTACTCAAACGTCAGTGCGGGGAAAGAAATTGAATATGGTTCACTGTTACTTGAAATCATGTTAATGCTATGTCAATCTTCCTCTTTATTGGTGTATTTACACTTAAAAATTAGAAAATAGCATTCATAGACATAACGACCGGTAATGACGTTTAGCCCAAGTGACTCTGAAATACTAAGGAAAAGAAATGTTACAATAGCTGTAGAACACGGCTTCATNTAATGACGTTTAGCCCAAGTGACTCTGAAATACTAAGGAAAAGAAATGTTACAATAGCTGTAGAACACGGCTTCATTACTGTGTTTGATCGGTAGAATGTACAGATTTGACAGACTGAAATAATTTACTTTAATTCTACGTTACGCCCNTCATTACTGTGTTTGATCGGTAGAATGTACAGATTTGACAGACTGAAATAATTTACTTTAATTCTACGTTACGCCCGCGCGGAATTTTGATTTGTATTTTAATTACTGTACAGCAGATATATATTTAATATAGTTTTTTCTCGCAGGTAAACAACGTCGATGTTTTAACTTTTAATTGACATAATGAATTTGTATTCAGGGATTTGTATTAATTATTTTTTAAAGAGAAGCACTGCAGATTAACATTGGATTTAAGATATACTGGGGAATCTATTAAAATTTATTTCCACCCTGTCCACCCTATATAAATTGAATTTTTCAAAAATTCAAAAAATTGTTTTATGAATTTGTATTTCCAGCAATTTGAAGCAAAAAGCTCCGCTATATTACAAAGTGTTTAAAATATTGTCAATATTCCATGAAANTGTATTTCCAGCAATTTGAAGCAAAAAGCTCCGCTATATTACAAAGTGTTTAAAATATTGTCAATATTCCATGAAACATTATTTTAACACTTTTCTCAGCTCCGTAAAAATTTAAATTTCAAAAATTATGAAATTACTTTACTATGTGCATTATTTTGTAAGAAACAGCACGGATGTGACTTTATTNTTTAAATTTCAAAAATTATGAAATTACTTTACTATGTGCATTATTTTGTAAGAAACAGCACGGATGTGACTTTATTGGAATTGATAGGCATAAGGTATTCATTGTAAACACATTTTGACCATTTTGATCGTCTTATGGTTTTAATTTCGAAAACAATATATATCCTAACTTAAAAAATTTAGGCATTTTTATAAGACATTTATTTTAGAAAAATAAATGCACACATTTTTTAAACAGTTTTATGCTCTTGTTAACGTTCACAGAAATCTCATTTTACCACTTTTCACTCCCTTTAGAATTGAATTCATATAACCTCAACATCAGTTTCTAGGCTTCTCGATGCAAGCAACGCCGCGATATCATATCTGAACTAAAGATTAAGTGAAAACGCATTTAACCCCTCTTCACTCTAACTACGTGCATGAACTTAATTAAGTTAGACGCAAGTTTACGTAGCTACTTTCGTGCACCTAGAGGCCCGGGGCTTGACTCCTGCGCGCTACAGACGTGCTGTGGGAGTTGCACATCACACAAGTTGGCGCTTGCGCAGTCGTGCATACTCCGCACCATGTAACGGTACTGCGTAAAGCTGGGATCACAACCACCCGTTGCACCCGTCAGTCGCCCGTCCGTCAGTCAGTCATCCGTCTGTTTTTCCGTCCGTCAGTTGAAAGCGACTCACAACAATCCGAGGTCGGTCGATGCTTCTGTACGGCAAAATTTCTGCCTGACAACTCAACATCACGATCTTTCTTTCACGGAAGGTATATTTTGTTAGGAAATACATTTCCAAGAGAAAAACATTCTGGGGAAAATTTTTTACGTGATAAAAATTTGTACTGTTGTATTGTTAATGTTTTAAATTCCTGAATTTGCGACCAAGGTAAATAAACACATATCCAGCGCCAAGCATTTTATTTCAGAGTCCGTATTCTCGTCTACGGAATGTCGTCAGAAGTCGGTGGCCCATCCGTCAGTCCATCGAAAGTTAAAGTTTGAGAATATTTGACGGATTGACGGACAGATAAAAAGTTGCCCTGCGAGTGGTTGAAGATCACATGACCACCCTGACAGACTGACGGATGGCACGGTTGTTTTTGAGTTCACTTTTATGGAGGTTGGCACCGAAGTTCTAATAACGCTCCGTATGAGAGATCCGAATCCTACTCCATTACACTTTCGGAACCTTAAAGCAATTTAACTAACGAGCACATCAAGAGAGGTTATAGAGCGAGCAGACATTCCGGTAAACGAGATCTGTTTTACGGACAGGGAAGCAGGTTATGTGTGTGTGTTGCCATTCATTTCGACTACGTCCGTCTTGTATTTATAAACACAACTCCGTATACCACATTTGCAGTACTGGGTGAACACAGTACCCTATTTCATGGTTTTCTAACTTGAATTTCCGACTCATTTTCAGTAGTTGTGATACTGTGTCCCCTGTTGAATGTTGAAAACATAATCATACTTCCAAACCTACAGCAGGACTATTCCCAGCGTATGTCGGACGGTTTAATATGGCAACGTGGCATCGCCCACCTCCTATGAAATTGGCGTGTGTGCTGCACAATGTGGCCCGATACGACGAACATATCATGTTGGATGCCAATAAAACCTGCCCGTGCGCTCTGATAGTCCGATTCTGACACTCCTGTATTTAAAATAGTTAGAGAAAGTATCTAAATATTTCAAAGCATTTGTTTACACAAACAGTATAACCTCAAATCCTATCTACGCCGTATTTGAAAGTCATATTGGCAGAAAAGTAGTCCTGCTGGGACACGAAGAGGAGCTACTATGCACCTCGAGCGCGCACTCTACCCCATTTTCCCGTTGTGATTGTGTAGGCGAGCAAACAATGAAATACCTCAAGCCGTAGTTCCTAGTCCTTATACCATAGTCCAACATAGGCGTTACTGAGTTTAGCAAGACGCCAACACCTCAAGGAGCATGACGCCTCCTGGCCATACTACACAGTATTATACAAGATTCCATGAACGTGTTTGCTGGATCTGTCATAGCAGCTGTTACGCCAGCTATTGTGATATCCGTCATGGCTTCTGTCGCCTTGTACAGACACATTTCGTAACACGTTTGGTAACAGAACTTCTCATATTTCCCGCGGCAGGTTCCGTACCAGCTTTCGAACTTGGCCGATTGCATTGCAACTCCATAGCCTCGAACCCAGTTGTCCTCGTTCGAAGCGAGTAAATTAATCTAAATAGGAAGCCTCCATTGAAGATACTTCCATGAGGTGGAAACTAATTCATATCACTTTAAAATAAAAAAAAACGCAAATAATATTAACCAAAACAGCTTATAATTATTGCTGGAAAGAAAAAAGTAGCTCAGATTGAAAATGTAAAACTAGCGACTTCATAACAAAACAATTTTATTTAATATGTTACAGTCTGTCTGATGAAATAGCTCAATAGGTAGAGCCTCAGCTCCAGGCTTATTATGGCGAACCATAATTTTCTGCGTGAGTTCAAAACAGCGTCGGATTACAGAGTAGATATAACACAGAAATGAAATAGCGTGACGTCTTTGTTGATGTGAGCATACCCATTACCTGTTCCCTGATTGGCTGCGTGATGCTCCGGGAACTGACCTTGCTTCCGATTGGTTGCTGAGTGCAGAGAAAAGTTTCTTACTGGCTGGGCTGCCGGCTCGCCAGTAAGTTACCAGGCGCTGACTGGCGTACGACGGTGACCTCCCGACATTTTGTTAGCCAGTGCCACCATTTTGTTGACGTGTTCGGTTGGAGTTCTTTATAAAGGCTATTTCTAGTTTGTATTCTTATTTATTCTGTTGTCGGATACACTTCCTTCTGCTTCTGAATTCAGACCAAAACTTTACGTTTAGAATTAATTACGTTATGTGGAATGAATCAATTACGTGGGATGTAGAATGTGGAGTGATTTGGGTAGCGTTTAACATCGAGATCTTGAGAACCCGCGAGGTTGAAGTGAGTGAGTATAGAGCAGCGCCGGAATGCAAGGATGGGGGAAATTGGAGATCCCCGAGAAAACACATCGAATAGAGGCATTGACAAGCACATTTCTCACAAGCAAAAATCTGGGAGTGACACCGCCGGGAATCGAGCCAGGTTCTTGTGACATCACATAATTATATTAAAATACTGAAAATACGTCAGTAAACATTAAGCTGTTGTAACGGCCAATAAGTAATAACGCAATATTAATATGTGTTGGTTTTTAAATATGNCGTCAGTAAACATTAAGCTGTTGTAACGGCCAATAAGTAATAACGCAATATTAATATGTGTTGGTTTTTAAATAGGCCTACTATTTGCTGGCTAGCAGCAGTTCTACGAGTGGAGTTTGATTTACTACGAACCGTACGCTGACTTTCTCGCACGCTGGCTCGCACAGCGGCTGGTATAACGACCCCTGTACAAGATCTTGCACAAGATCAAGCACGACAGAAAGTATTATTTAAATCCAGCTGATTATCCGTTATACTAATAAAATATTTTTAGCACCTTATTTATTATAAAGTGATAATTTAACAGGAAACAAACCGGCAAAACCTGACATCTGAATATGCAGCTGCACATTATGAAATTGTATTACACATTACTAAACGAAAACACATTATTTGACGAATTGTACCCACCCATTACGCAAAATAGGTAATCTCTACTTTAGACAGCAAAAAAAAAAAANAAAAAAAAAAAAAAAAACACCACTTTTTCTTCTACCGTGTTTTCCCCGTCACCTTCGTTCCCATCATACTCGGTCAGCTCAGGTATTTTTCGGAAGGGGGTGGGGGGATGGGAGAGTTAACTTCATCACCGCAACAACGAAAAAAATATATTTTATTTAATTGCCTACTGTTTTAACTACCATGCCTTTCAATGTATAAAAAAAACTGCCACGGAATCAAAAGTTTAACAGAACTGGTAGTATTTATCTATTTAAACAACTGGAGTTAAATACTAAATCTGTAATTCATGTCGGCATTAAGCCGACATTTACCATGTACTCAACTCCTATTGTGTAGCTAGCCGCAACCCCTTGTTCTCCGAAGACCCTGAGCGCGCATCTCTTATAAGTTCGTATACTACCATTTACTGTAAAAGAAGGTACGAATCCAGACTCCACAGCTCTCTACTCACTCGGGCAGAAGCCATTTGTTCATGCTCTGCCGCCACAGGCAGAACTCATTCCCCTGTTTAACCTGGCGACGCGGAATGTAGCCACCAGAGTGCTGGAATGTGCTATTGGTTGTGAGCTCTGCACAGGGGCGGGCGAGCTGGGGTCGCAGAGTAGTTGAGTGTACAGAGGTGAAACAGCCGCTGGTACCGCGAGATCCAGCCGCACGCGCCACCGAAAAGGCGTCACTAGTCGGAACGCCGTTCGCCGACTGGCGTCCTAGTGGCTCATTTGTCAACTGACAGCCCAGCCAATAGGGATCATATCGCAGCACGCTGCACGCAGTCAGAAGCAGTGTCTCTCGTCGCCAATCACTTGAAAGGAACCGCCTTACCATTTATCTCTGTATACTTATCTACTCTGTACTAGGGTTGGATGGTTGTAAATCACATCGAGGCGCTCACAGTCACATACCCCTAAGACATGCTTGGAATGTTAAGAGCCATGTTATAAGATAGATGCAAAGATAAAAAGAAAAATTACAAGTAACAAATATCAAATATGGTTAAAATTTTAAACTTTAGATTAATACATAACTTTTAGAAGATGTTGACATATTTAAAATAATGTATTACGATTTAAACTGAAACATTTTCCCGCGTTTTTCCGAACACTCAGGTCTGTTTGCATCTGCCCGTCTATTTATTTTCAGCAAGAATAACTCAATGTTGGATCCACTGCTATTTCCGACGAAATCACCTACTATTCCGCAACCTGTGCGTTCCATGTCGGGTGTGGGAATTTCCAGTGATTCACCACAAAAGAAATTGTGTTAATATGACGTTTGCGTATTAACACAAGTTTGCTTATACGACGTCCTGTTATCAGTTGCCACGCTGCAGGTGCACACTGGGCTGACGTGTTAGTCCCGCGTCCTTCACGGCCCGTCATAAAGGCGCGGTCTCCCCACCGTCACTCGGCGGCGAGAAGCGGGCGCACGAAGACACGACCGAGGACGACAGAGGACGACCTCCCCAGGCTCCCCCGGACGACGACACGCGATGGAAGTCGCGTCGCGTGACCACCTGCAGCGGATCCTGCTGCCCGACTTCCAGTCCAAGTTCCGGAAGGGCTACGAAAGGTTCGGCCCGCAGTCGGTGGTAATGCCGCAGAGGTACGGCCTCTTGGCCACAGCCATCGAGGCGATGCCCGTCCGCGAGGACGACGTCTGGGTCGTGTCGCACGCCAAGTCCGGTGAGTCAGCTGCAGGCAGGATAGCAAACATCAACATTACAGGTTCTGAAGTACAAGGCTGGACACAGATGACAGACTGCCTGGCATCTTTACGCTTGACTTCACCCGTTCGCAGAAAGTCTTCGTTTTCGCGGCATAATTTCGGATTCATAGTAATTACTGATAATGTACGACCATAGAAAATTTACATTATGCTAGTTGCTACATATTTTTGTCCTTAATTTTAATTGTGTGTCATCTGCTAATTGTAAAAAGTACAAAACATATATTTTATTAAATCACATAGAGCAAATTACATACAAAAGTATTAAATATCTAGTAACTTTGTAAAATTTCAATTACCAAATACTTTTCAAAAGTACCTCTGGAACAGAAAAAATTATGACACGAAAACGAAGAATTTATGCCAAAAGGGTGACGTCGGCCTCATTGGGCCCGCAATCCTGCATCTTTTTCTCCTTTTCTGGCCGAAAAGTAAGGGGGCTCTAAGGGTTACACTGTCACGCGCTACCAGAGCACCATCGCCACTACGCGCAAGCTCTGAACTGGCGTGCAGTGTTATCGTAGTGCTGCGTTAAACTATGGGANCAGAGCACCATCGCCACTACGCGCAAGCTCTGAACTGGCGTGCAGTGTTATCGTAGTGCTGCGTTAAACTATGGGACTTTCAGCAGTGACCCAATTATTTGATTGGTAATAGTCTGTATCTAAGTTCAATACAGGCTCCTATCATAGTTTGGCTCGTGTCCGGCTGGTATGTTTTAATATACGGCAGTCTGAAAAAGCTATTTTTTAACTAAATAGGAGGGCTCTAAAATAATAAAANGGCTGGTATGTTTTAATATACGGCAGTCTGAAAAAGCTATTTTTTAACTAAATAGGAGGGCTCTAAAATAATAAAAATCATATTTACAGCATTCGTGTCCTCTTTAAAGAGCCATTCTGTCTATCTCTGGCGTATGAAGTCTATTGGAACAACGTTTAATAGTTTAGTCAGATAACCAGGATTTAAATTACTCTGCAACGCAGTTGAAACGCGTGGAAGGCGGAACACTTAACCGTTGCACATTGGAACTATTATCCATTCACGTCTACTTACAAACTTTCGGAACAACTGNGGAACACTTAACCGTTGCACATTGGAACTATAATCCATTCACGTCTACTTACAAACTTTCTGAACAACTTATAAAGATCTACTTTAAGGATATTTCTCCGCCTCGGGCAAACTAAACTTAACAGAGTCTACAGAGGTACAACGCACCAAATTCTTGCACACTCAGTGTAATAATGTTATCCATAAGAACTATTTCTTGCCAGGCATTTCCAACAAACCTTTTTTCTCACAGTTTTCGTTCCTATAAATTATAGATTAAATACTAAAATTTATACACAAAAATGTAATAAAAGTTCAGTTTAACACGTTAACATTAAAACATGTTAACATAAGTTTAAAACGCTTACAATAACGTGCTTGGTTGTCTCATTAATTAATCGCGTATCAGAAGTGTATTATTACACTTGTGTTAACCAATGTAACTTATTTTTGGTTAATTTATTTTTTACTTATATGTTATTTATAGATTATGATATTTCAATTATAATAACTGTGACTAAAAACAGGAATAAAATAGGTGTGTTGGAAATACCTAGCAAGAAATGTTTTTATAAAAAATATTATAACATGTTGTGCGCTAGAATGCGGTACGTTGTCCCTTTGGAAGTAACCGTGAATTGAACTATAGATGAAATTGCTTAAACTTTAAAGTTGTGGTGGTTAAGGAACGTTGCACAGGAATTTGATTTATGATGTACACAATAGAAAACAGCGTCCAACAAGGGGAGTCCTTCACGTGGTGAGAGACATCATTCGTTGTAGAGACAATATTCCGTCCCTCAAAAAGCTACTGACAATAACATAAAAAAGAATTACATTTTCTTGGTTCCAACGTGAAGCGTAATATTGATACGTGTACAGTTCCGAATAAAATGTTTGTTCGTTGCAACACACATATATTTATGTGTGTGTGTCTGAAACTGAATATTTTACTCATTTTTGTTTAAATCGTCTTATTGGTTTCCAAAAAGGAAACTGTTATTTATATTTGATTAGTAAATAACAATATTTCATTTATAACTAATTAATACGAATAATGAAAAAGAAATATGTGTGTTAGTAATATCAAGTAAGAAATGGAACTTATTCAAATTATTACACTGATGTAATTTTCTAAGCTTCGTTTGCATGAAGCGGAGGAATATTCTGGAAGTAGAACTTTTTCAGAAACATTAGAAAAGTTGGAAGTAACTGTAAATTGACCATTACTTGATAATTATTTTGCAAGAAATTCTGGCAATTTTATAACCACAAAAACATCAAAAACACCGTTAAATTCTCAGCACTGGAAAATTATGACTCGTGCTGTCAACACTCAATATGGATGAATATTTGTTAAAAAAATACTAGCTGAATACTTTTCTAAGCGGGATTCGAGCCCTCGACCTTCTGAAATGCAAGCATACTCTCTGAGCTCTTTAAAACCAAAGGTGCCAATATAACGAAAACTGTACAAACTTTGTTTGGTGCAGCTTATGGGCTCGAAATTTACAAATTATTTATTTTACTACAAATTGTTTTAGGGATGGTTGAAATCAAGGATCTAAATATTATTCTAAAATCAAAAAACTCAGTGCAGTCGCAACTTAGCTGCTGGCAGAAGAAAAAACGAGAAACTGATACTGGTATATTAAATAGTAAATTATTTCATTATCAAATTAAAAAGGGGTTATTAAGAGTAAAAAAAAGCATGTTATTGTTGTCTACCATTAAAGAAAACCTTCCTTTAGCACCACTTCGAAGAGCTGCAAATTTAACGTGAGATTAAATGTTTGGGTACAGATAAGCTCACAACATACGAAAGGTTATCTCTAAGATATAAGCAAGGTAAACTGCTTAGTGAAGCACCTTTGCTTTTGTAGTACATAATAAGACTATAGGAAAATAAGCCGACCCGGTACAAGACATTCGAAAAGTCGTGCAACTGGTGGTTTGGATCCAACCCGGGCCTCTCAACCATGTATCAGTCACCTTGCTGACCGAACCACCATAGCGGAAATCTTATGCACGCCTTACTGTACTAAAACAGATGTTATGTGATAATTGGGTTTTCAAAATACAGAATGGTTCACGAGGAGTTACAGTCAATCACAAGGCCTATTGCTTGCATAATTTGGAGCAAAATATGTCATATCAATGTGAGCCATATTCCCAATATTTACAGAGTAATTCCAAAAATATGAAATGCCTTACAATGATCAGCTTACGACTTAGGCCACTGTGACATGTTGCTGCCCGTTTGACTATTGCTGTGACAGCGCGTGACCTTGACCATCATGAAGTGCGACAATTAAGAACTGCCGCTTGAGGATATTCCGTTAGCAGTGAGACGTCGTATGATCTTCCAGCATGATGGTGCACCTCCTCACTTCCACCGTGCTGTGGTTGAACATTTAAATGTGCATTTCCCTAAGAGATGGATAGGAAGAGGCGGTATTAACCCCTGGCCTCCTCGATCGCCAGATTTATCAGCACTAGGTTATTGCGTATGGGTAAGAATGAACGATATTATTTACCAAATGACTGCACAAACACGTGAGGAACTACTTGCACATATCATGCATGTCNGGTAAGAATGAACGATATTATTTACCAAATGACTGCACAAACACGTGAGGAACTACTTGCACATATCATGCATGTCACTGCAGAAAACCACTACAAAATACTACTTAGAGCAACCCGTGCGGTTCATAAATGTGCGGCCAAGTGTATAAAAGTAGACGGAAATATTTTTTTAACATCCTTTGTAGCTTGTTAGACGCAATTGTGATACTCAACTNCAAGTGTATAAAAGTAGACGGAAATATTTTTTTAACATCCTTTGTAGCTTGTTAGACGCAATTGTGATACTCAACTTGAAATAATACGGTCTGTTAATACATCGCTATATTTATTTCTGAAAAGTTTATTATTTTATTCGACATTTTTAATATTTTTCGAACTACTCTGTTAATATTGGGAATAGGGCCAACGTTTATATGGCATCTTCTGCTCCAAATGATGTAAGGAATACGCCCTGTGAGTGGCGGTAACTCTTCGTGCATTAGCTTGTATATAAAGCGGTCTAATAATAATCTGTATTCTGAAAAACAACTGTTTTATTTTATATGTGACGCGATAAAAATAATTGAAATAGCGACAAAGCAACAAAGAAAACTGGAAAAAAAGTTTCCTATCAGGTAGTGATTTATGTACCTTTTTAGCATACTTTTTTCAAAGGAAATAAGGCTTATGATCTCACTTTCATGTCTGTGTGAATGTGCGGGTATGCATGTGTGTGTCTGAATGTGTNAAAGGAAATAAGGCTTATGATCTCACTTTCATGTCTGTGTGAATGTGCGGGTATGCATGTGTGTGTCTGAATGTGTATCCTCCCATTTCAATTTATGAGCGCTTGAACCAAATTACAACAAACTTGGTACACATATAAAACGTAGTAAGGAAACCTGACTGTTATAGTTTTCGATCACGTTAGGCATCTTCTTTCAAAATAGCCGTAATTTAAAAAAATGGATAATAATTCATATTCCGGGAACCATTCAACATATTTAAAACGAATTTGGTATGCTTGCAGACAATTGTGTAAGCATTAAATTTTGAGATGGATATTGTTGTTAGTACACCAATTCGTAAAATAGCACCAATTTAAAAAATTAATATTTTACATTATATCTCGAAAAATGTTCACTCAATTTGGCATGCAAGTTATAATGTGGTAGGCCATGAAAATTTAATTGATTGAACTTAATTAGTTACTTAGTTTCAAAATGGTGGCCATACAAATTTTTAAAGTTTATTTAATATATTTGCCATTCTTTTCAATCAATTTAAACTAAATTGTATAAACTGAAATAATTTATTACAAGAATCACATATATATTAACTGATAACCACTTTTGTAGGCCATTTTGGAAGATAGTGCAATATCACTAAATAAGGTTATTATGTTATAACTCGGTGAATAATTAACCGATTCCTACCAAATTAGGCAAACATGTAGTACTATTGCATGTGATGTTAAATTATGTGTTAGACACTCACGTTCATAAAAGTGGCCGACACTCACGTTCATAAAAGTGGCCGAATTGTTATTTTAACTTAGAATACATCTCATCGATACCATGTCATCAATTTTTACTCAACTTGTATGCCGGCAGCAGATATTACGACGTTCAACTTAATACACATAAAGGATAGTTTGTCCGCCATTTTGTTGGATAGCTCCATGCAAGTAAATAAAGTTTCTTGTCATATCTCGGGATACAATTGTCAGATACCTCCGTAATTTGGCAAACGATTAGTACTGCAGCAGATGGTGTAACTGGTACGTTTTATGTTGGTCAGGTACGTATTTTAAAAATGGTGGCTATATAAATATTTTAGCTTGGTATATTTTATTAACGAAATAATTTAAACCTAACTTCGTATGCTGGCAGTACCTATTACAATAATCGAGTTTGTCCATGCAGAGACTCATTACTCGGCTATTATGTAAGATAGCACTACCAATAAAAATAATAAATTTATTTCATGTCTAGGAAAATAATCAACTCAATCTTGCAAAATTTGGTGAAGATTTAGTGTGGTAGGTCATAATAAAATTTTTTTTTTTTCAATTATGATACACTTATTTTTAGAATGGCGGATATAAAATAATTTCAGTTTTGTGGGCGATATCTACGAAACTATGTAATCTATTTTAACTTAACTTTGTATATTGGCAGTATAAAATAATCGAAATTGCTCCTAAATTGGTTTCTTGTTCTCCATTTATGAAGATCGCTACATGAAAGTTATGGAGGTTTAATTCCATGTCTCGAGCACAATTCAACCGATTTCCACCAAATGTTACATTAGAACATTGACAATAAATCTGTACCAAACTGTGCTGACAATAAATGCTACAGAAGTCCATGCAAATTTTCATGATTGAAATGGGTTACACAACGATGTTCAAAATGGCAACTTCATAAATCATTTAGGTAAGTTTGACATATATGTTGAACAATTAAACCAAATTCAACAATAATTTGTATGTAGATAGTATTAATTAGAAGCATCTATTTCTGGCAATTTTGTACGATAGCATCAAATAAGAAAATAATTTTTTTTCTCATATCTCATGGACCAAACAACCGATATCCATCAATTTATTCACACAAGTAGCGCTACGGTAGGCAATGTAAACTTACATGTTTTAAATGGCTCAGTCACTTATTTTTAAAATAAAGGCCCTGAAAATATTTTAGGTTAGTGTACCCTATCATTCGAAACAATAGACTTAGTAAATACGAAGTTGATGCTCCGATTGCGACCTCCAAAATACAGTGGATTGCACGCTATCCAGCTTACAGTATAATATATCTGTGTTCAAGTCCCGGGTAAGACACATGAGTATTTGTCATTATCTTAAAACTGTTGCATACGTCTCTGGTTTCATTTTTCTAAAATAATTGCTTTCAAAGTAAATTCAAGTCCTTCCTACCATGTATTGGCACACTGACATATATATATTGAATAAAATGAAAAATAGGCACGACATTACGCTTTGACACAGAGTGGCTTAAAAATTATTTTAATTTAATCAAAAATTGTCTAGCTCGAAATTATTTGAAAATTATAAATACGTAAAATTTAAGTCAAAGAAAATGCAGACGTAATAAAAATCAATTAATTATTTAAAACTAGACTGGGAACACAAGTCAGACATCTTCAAAATTTACTTTAAACTGAATTACATTATCAAGTGAAAAAGTCAAATCACGCAATAGTTCACTTTTTTCGACAGTGCAAATAAGTCTTAATTTCGACCGTGGGTAAAATATTAAAGACTGTCAGAAATTAAAAGAAGTAATTGAAATGTTACGTTTCAGTTTTTCCGCTCGCCGTGAACTAATAGCGTAGACATTTTTTTGGCATAATTCTGAACGCTGATTTTGATATCATTCGAAGAATCTTCTCCCGGAACCATTGAAAATAAAATATTTAATAACACGATCTCCTCTTCTCTCTTGATATATTCCCTATCTGAGGCTCTCGGGCCTTACGTGCCTTCTAAAGTCCATGGCAGCAATCACTTTGGTACACGGACTGACACATACAATAAACAATAAAAATAACCCGGACATCGTGCGTTTAGGCCCTCTTACCCGTTTTATATTCTGTACTTGTCTTTTGCCACACCGGGCGGCCTGAATTCGATTCCGGACTCGGCTTTTACTTTAAACTTTAGTGAATTCCCTACCATGGAAGACAACTGCGGCCTCGTGGCTGTATGTCGGAAAATCAAGATGGTTCTTCCTTTTCAGTATGCAAAAGTTCTTAGTGCTGGATTATCAAATACGCAATGTAGACAACAGGCCCCGAACAGGATTACATTTTAGGTTCTTCGTTAGACAACAAATTATACTTTTTTATTTCTTAAATAGTTTCCCATGCACAGAAAAATTAACCAATCAAAGAACGAAAACTGCATGTTTCGTCTTTCTATAGAGAAAATTCTGACTCGGTGTAATGAACCAACACAACCGAAGTACCTAAACCATAATTATCAAGTTAAAATTGCATTAGTTCCTTTTTGTCCTGGTAGAAAAGATAGATACGAACACAACAAATGATGACTAGAAAGAGACTCGCAGGCTTGATTTATACGAGATAAAAGAAAAAAAATGCTGAAACCAGAAGGATTCCCTAAAATAAATTTGCCAAATAGCCAGGAAGCTATCGATTCTGCGAGAAGCAAAAGTCTGCAGTGCAGAACTATTAAAAACGAAAATTTTTCAGGAGATAACTACATCAAAATTGAGGCAACTTCAATCTAGTGTCGATGTAACAGTATCAGCGGGAACATGCGAAACCTCTCAAAATGCAAGCACTACTTGAAATACTGAGGCAGGGACGCCACATAGTTTTACACAAGATGTACACTTTCAGAAAGAAATAGACATACCAAAATTGCGAATACTCTCTCCGGAGAAACAACATGAAACCAGGAAATGAGGTGAGGTCACAAAAGAAAAATGCTGTTTTGAAATCGCAGTTACTTGCCTTGAAGTTGGCTCATAAACAATATAGAAAAACTGTAGAAAAAATTAAAGATTTTAGAACACATATTTATTTTTAAGTTAATTTAGATCATTTTAAATAAAAGCAAACTGAAATTTTGGTCTGAAGATGGACATATAGCTTGTATTGTGCTACACTCATGTTATGTAGAGCTTACGTCTTGTTGAAGGGAAAAGTCGCTATTCTTCTCCCTGGTTCATCAACTCTCCGAAAATGGACGAGAAACGTAAAAGGCTCCCATGCTCCCTCAAAGAAGTCTTGACTGCGTTGCAGGCGAAATCACAAGCAATGACACATTCCATGCGGCACGCTGTAGTTTCATTTGAAGAAATGAAAATCGATGGGAGGCACAGCTGTGACTAAACGCGCAAATGACAATGGCGAGAGGAGTTGCATCTCAGTAGAAGCGGTCTATCTTCATTTTGACGATGAAGTTTCTCGGGAGTAGTTATTTCATGTTATCGACATGTGTGTGGAGAGGGGCCTTATTGTTGTTCCAGTATACTCAAACACTTGTTGTGAGAGAGTATAACAGTCAACCAGAAATCGTGCAGTATTTCGAAACAGTTGATAAATTACTTGATATAATAAACTAAAGATTTTTCAAATATTCCAGAAGACCATGACAATGTGCATTTGGTCCGCACACTGAGAGCAAGCGGTCCTGCATATTGCAAGACGAGGAAAATAAAATATCGAACTTGAGAACATTACAAAATAAATACTTAATGCNAGCGTACAAAAATTGTCATACTTAACTTGCATACCTTATTCCTAAGAATGATATGAGAAGTGTCTTAAATATATACCATGTATACTGAGAGGAAAGTTGAATAAAATATATTTTTATCTTATCTGCATACAGTAATGGCGAACTACGTACAATATGGTGTACTGCATGGAGTTTATTAAAATTAGCATGAGTTGAAAGTTACTGTACTGAAAATGCTTACAGGATTACGATTACATTTACAGTAATAGTTAAATTATAAAATAACAATATCCAGCGCACACAGGCAATTTACATTTTAATTTATATTACTAGCTTGGTATAGCTGAGAAAAATTGTTTACACGTGAATATACGCAACTAGGGACTTGTGGTTTACACGGAAATTTGTTTTTTTTTTTTTTTTACATTTTAATAACGTTTGTTAATTAGGTTTCAGCTTTGTATGTTTAGATATGGGTCCGTAAAAGGCAAATTATGTAAGTGGTGTATGTAAAATATGTACTTACTCACCTTAGATTTCGCGAAAAGATGTGCCTTCTCCCGCTGAGATTGGTGATTCCTCCGCTCTGGTACCTCGGCGCGGGGTCGCTCCGCACGGATGTCCGCCTGAGGTAAGGAGTGCGGCTGCGCGCAGTAGAATGTGCTGACACTGGACTTGCCAGGCACTGCAGCACGACTTGCCTTCGTGGTGCTGGGACCGTCACTGCAGCCCTGCACACCANGACACTGGACTTGCCAGGCACTGCAGCACGACTTGCCTTCGTGGTGCTGGGACCGTCACTGCAGCCCTGCACACCAGCCACTGGACATGAGCATACTTGATTCACGGTAAGCAAGGCACTCTGTAGAAAAAATTAAAGATTTTTAGAACACATATTTATTTTTAAGTTAATATAGATCATTTTAAATAAAAGCAAACTGAAATTTTGGTCTGAAGATGGACATATAGCTTGTATTGTGCCACACTCATGTTATGTAGAGCTTACGTCTTGTTGAAGGGAAAAGTCGTTACTCTTCTCCCTGGTTCATCAACTCTCCGAAAATGGACGAGAAACGTAAAAGGCTCCCATGCTCCCTCAAAGAAGTCTTGACTGCGTTGCAGGCGAAATCACAAGCAATGACACATTCCATGCGGCACGCTGTAGTTTCATTTGAAGAAATGAAAATCGATGGGAGGCACAGCTGTGACTAAACGCGCAAATGACAATGGCGAGAGGAGTTGCATCTCAGTAGAAGCGGTCTATCTTCATTTTGACGATGAAGTTTCTCGGGAGTAGTTATTTCATGTTATCGACACGTTGGTGTAGAGGGGCCTTGTTGTTGTTCCAGTATACTCAAACACTTGTTGTGAGAGAGTATAACAGTAAACCAGAAATTGTGCAGTATTTCGAAACAGTTGACAAATTACTTGATATAATAAACTAAAGATTTTTCAAAGATTCCAGAAGACCATGACAATGTGCATTTGGTCCGCACACTGAGAGCAAGCGGTCCTGCATATTGCAAGACGAGGAAAATAAAATATCGAACTTGAGAACATTACAAAATAAATACTTAATGCCATTTCAGAAAGGCAATAAATTCACTTCGTGAACTGTGATAATTTTAAGTGCTAGAGTTTCACGTAAGTCCATTCCGACTTGTCGAAGAAATCAAAACGTTCTGGAAAGCCTTTTTTTTTTGCGTGAATAATGGGTATTAGACGTGCACAAATAAAAACACTCCACCTGTGGATTCCAAACACAGGCTGACTTAACTGGTAAAAAAATTGCTATATTTGCTTCGCTACTCAGTATTCGAGTATCATTTTTCACAATTAGGTTTCTTGTTTCATGTTCATATGTAAAAACAAGTTTAAAAACGAATTTCATTAAAATATATTTTCCTCTACCTGATTTTTTAACCAGACAGCAGAATTAAACCCCAAAATAGAGTAGCGACGGAGTGCAAGGTTAGGGGAATCGCGAACATCCAGCCAGTCATTGGAAACGTCCGCTATGTTCCCCAAATGCTGAAGTCCGCCGGTTGTCGATCCCGGATCGTCTGTGCATTAGACACGTGGCCACTGCGGATTAGAAGGGATCTCTTTCGGCAATAATTTTCTTATTTAAAAATCCGCCCTTCTTTCTCGGTTCAAAAGTCGTATGTTTTGTTCATATACACTTATTTGGCGTTTTATTAGCGTACGATGGGGATCGCTCCGCCTTGTGTAAATGATTAATTTGTGAGGCAAAGCCGAATTCTAGGTTCATGAAGAAAAATATTTTGTAGGGACGTCACAGAGTGAAATTTTATTGTTCTCCCCATACAACAATTTATCAGTGGCCAGAAAATTTAGTGATAATCACTAAATAATTCTGTTCTTCCCACAGAAATAATATGGCAAGGTGAATACCAATAAAACACTTTGTGGCTTCCACAAAGTATTATTTCGATGTAGGGACAGTTTCTGCAAGAATATTTTAAATAATAAAAACGAAATCATACCCAAACTAACACACGTGACATATTTTAATGGTATTGCCCTTGTTGTAGTTGCATTATTGTGGAAATCAGATTGTTTCTTTGGAATTGAGAAATAAAAAGGATCGGGTTAAATTGGTTTATGCTAATGTTATTGAGCATGTTGATTTTTCTCGTTAATTTACGCAAGCTTAAAACAATAACTTGAAAAAATGTTATTATTAGAATAAAACTCGTAAGTGTGTGTGTGTATGTATATACAAATATATAAATACTGTTCACGGTAAATTGAGCACTTTTGAAAGCCCTGCTTAAGATCTGCTTACATGCACATTGTGTATTCTTCCGCGTTATGTAAAATTAACATAGCCATGGGCTTCATAACTTAATCATGCCCTCATGCAACGGTCCAGTAAAACTGCTAAATTATTAGAAAAGTAAATAGTTTACAAATCTGCTCATTTTTACACTTCGATGCATTCGAAATACAGAAAGCGAAAGAAATAATTGATCAGAAATTGTTAGCTGACACTTTTTATTTTACGTTAAGATATGGAACTTCTTACACTCCATTGTTACCAACTTTTCTGGGCACATGTCACTCAGTACGCCCGTTAATATATTTGCAAGTAGGAGCAGTGACTTTTTTCTGAGGTTGATTCAAAAGGGCTCAATTTATCGTTAACAGCCTTTACACTAATGTATTCATACCTCATAAGTGGATTATTATCATTTTCTTAGCTATAAATAAATAAAGTAAATTTTTATTTATAACTTAAGTAATTTTAAAAGTAATTTTCTCTATTTCACCCAACTCCTTATTTATGTAATGAGTAGGTATGGTATTTAATACCTACTGATTCTGCATACTGCCATAATACACGAGTAACCTCGAAGGAAACACACTTCCAATACAAACTGTTGCCACAATATTGTTATTATTTTTATTATCACCATAATTCATAAAAATAAGATTAACAAAACAACAAATAGTACCTGAAAATTATTTTAATTACACTACAAACAACAAAATAAGAGAATCACCTTGTGGTTTCTGAACTAATAANTAGTACCTGAAAATTATTTTAATTACACTACAAACAACAAAATAAGAGAATCACCTTGTGGTTTCTGAACTAATAATATTTTAGGAAATGTATGTGTGTACACGATAAGGTTATGGTTCTGTGAGAAGCACTGCCGGATGAAACGCCAAAACTTAATACTGGACTTCATTTGCTTCTGCAACAGCATACTGATGGGGGCTTCACGTGTGATTTATGATGGCGCTGGTTATGTTTTCAGAACAGTTCTAGTTAGATGCTTACAATATTTTCTTGTCCGCGTTGACCCTCGAGGCGGGTGCGTTTTTTTTTCCCCCGGCAGTGAGCTGGCCAAGGACAGCCACTGAACGGTCAGTGCGATTGAAGACGTGAAAAAAAAGNTTTTTTTTCCCCCGGCAGTGAGCTGGCCAAGGACAGCCACTGAACGGTCAGTGCGATTGAAGACGTGAAAAAAAAGCGAGTTTAGTACAGTTCGTCCAAGGTAATTTGAATCTGCCTCAATTTTGTATTAATTTCGAGACCTATCTGCGTGCTTTCTCTTGCTTCAACTCGTGCTACCGGTTGCCTTATTACTATGGCGTTTTTCACTGGCGTAGCGTCGATACTGCAGCTACGTCACCCTTGAGAATCGTTTATTTTACAATTAGAATGTGTTAATTAACATTTATTATGAAGTGTAAGCTGCGTGTTTCGTTTTGTCATGTATTAGTACACTGAGTGTGGCGCACAGCCTCAGTAACAGAGATTATCCCCTCTCTGTTTGCACTCTTCCCTACACGCTCGCCAAGACTNGAGTGTGGCGCACAGCCTCAGTAACAGAGATTATCCCCTCTCTGTTTGCACTCTTCCCTACACGCTCGCCAAGACTGGCGTCAAGTCGGAGTAACTGCTGGCTACACAGAAAATAATAAATGCCTAGGGCAAACAATACTAGTTCCTGGCAACAAAATGATCTCAAACAGTGCCAGATAAATATTTCGTTGATGTAACCAAGCATTACTCGTCAAATATTTGCGTCGTGGTAAGCAGCCACTCTGTCGTTTCACATACGTAACAATTTTGTTGTTGTAACAATTAATTTGTTAGAAATAAATACATTTTGCAATGGAAACACTTTAAAAAGAGAAATTCTGTAAAATGATCACAATTTTTGTTATGCTAGTTTTGTGATGAATCATAATCTGTTATTTAGTAAATAGTTTTAAAAGATCGTGACAGTTAAGCCGAAATTCGAAACCGGAAGTCTTGGCCTGAAGTCTCATACTTAATTCATGCCCTACCAGTGACAAATGAAAACCAACCGATATATTTCGAACTAGTAGTAAACCTAGCTCAAACACCTGCAAACATGTATTCCGTTTTGTGCATTTTCTTGGTGCCTCCACATGAAAGATATTTATACTAAAATTACGCTTTGCCAGTAATACTGGAAAGCACTGATATTATACTAATTGTAACACAAATCGTATACAAACGCTTGAGCTGTATTTTCAAACAATGACGTCCTATTAACGCGATGGTAGTGAAGCCAGCCAAATGAAAGCCGGGTTTGTAACCATTTGATTTTGCTGTTGCAACAAAACGGGGGTGTTAAGGAAGTCAGATGGTTCCAGTCAAGAAAATATTTGCTCAATTTCAAACAAACAAGTGATTTATATCTACCGCGATCCATACAAAACTTAATACAACATCATTACTAGTTGATCACTTTTTCGTTAAAGGTTTTTTACTTTTAAATCCATGCTAGAGATATCGAAACAAACAAATATATATTTGGTCCAACACATTATTTTAAATGCACGATTTGTTTCAAAGGTTCGTATGCGGATGTTTAGAGCAAGATCAGTTTGTTTTGTGAAGAAAATATGATTCANGCACGATTTGTTTCAAAGGTTCGTATGCGGATGTTTAGAGCAAGATCAGTTTGTTTTGTGAAGAAAATATGATTCAACGTAAATAAATATTGTCCACCTAAAATGATCAGGTACCAGCAAGTAAATATTTTCCTCGGCGTGAGTTGGGAGGACGGGTTGAATGACAGACTGCACAGAATATACATATGAAGTGTTACTACTTTTCATCGCGTCTCAACGCGAGATAATTGTGTGGTAGCAACTTTGTAACGATCTGTATCCTGCAATAACTAGAATGTATTCGTGGGTTCCTTCACATTTTTAAAACACCGGTTTGCCTGGGCGGTGCCAGTGAGCGTGACCTGTTTTTTTCNGTATTCGTGGGTTCCTTCACATTTTTAAAACACCGGTTTGCCTGGGCGGTGCCAGTGAGCGTGACCTGTTTTTTTCCCCCGCACGTCGCCAGGAGGCGGTCGTTATCTTCTTGCAGTTTCTGTTACTGATATACAATTCTCAAGAACGTTTTTTAGATAAACTGTGAGCCGCTTGCAGAGTCAGCTGAAACGCATGTGGTTTCGAAGTCTAGTTTGTCCCGAAATAAACTATAAAAATTTCTGGGTCTCTAGCCAGAATTATAACCACAAACGCAGATTTGTAAAAGCGCTTAAATAATAAGTAGCAACACAGACATTTCGCNCTCTAGCCAGAATTATAACCACAAACGCAGATTTGTAAAAGCGCTTAAATAATAAGTAGCAACACAGACATTTCGCGAATTATTTCGAGGATTACTTAAACTTCCACAGTCTAAGAGTTCGAGTTTCTGCTTCTATTGAGCCACCGCTTGTTAAACAACTCCGGACGACTTTCTACTAATAGCAAAACTGAAAAGAATACATANTGCTTCTATTGAGCCACCGCTTGTTAAACAACTCCGGACGACTTTCTACTAATAGCAAAACTGAAAAGAATACATACATTTTATGATATACACACTGTTTCTGCTTTCCTCAACTGGGTGCAATAAATTTTTGAATAAGTTCTTAAAAGCTGTAGTGGTTAGTAGGACTTAACCTCTCGTTGAAAGCAATAGCATTAGGGAGGAAGCCAGAAACAAATGCAAGTTTTCTAAATACAATTACATCAGTTTCAATTCATAAAATTTTCGAACGTTTCAATATAAATAAATATCGTAGGTTTATATTGTTCAACACAAATAAATCGCAAACAAGCGGAGCACGCAGTTCTGCGTAAAAACATATACTTACCGCAAACTACACATTTCTCATCTTTATTAGGTTTAATGAAAATCCTCCCATTAACGATGGTCTCAAAAATTCCTGCCAGTCAGAGATAGTATTTTAAAATGATACGTCCTCATTTTGCCAGNTCCCATTAACGATGGTCTCAAAAATTCCTGCCAGTCAGAGATAGTATTTTAAAATGATACGTCCTCATTTTGCCAGACATTTGATATACCTGCACTTAATGTCTGAACTCGGCTACGTACCCAAACTAATCTACGTCGCATTCATGCCTGAAATATTCTTGTTGGCAGACGCGCTTTTAGGGCGTAGAAGTGGTTTTCGTTCTGCTGCTTGTGAGTAGACCTCTACGAACAAATCCTTGGCTTTACTGTTCGTCCCTACATTGCGTTGTGGCGTGACAAACCAACAAATAGAAGTACCTTTGTGAGAAGTACGTCAGATTTTTCCAAAACGTTTTACTACAACGCATACAACTGCTTCACACACTAAAGTCACAGTTNGTGAGAAGTACGTCAGATTTTTCCAAAACGTTTTACTACAACGCATACAACTGCTTCACACACTAAAGTCACAGTTATAAAAGTAAGACCAAACTTCACACTTTAATGATCAAGGAAAAAATGAAACGCTGTTACATTGCTTCGTAATTTGATATATCTCTAACCGTGAAACTTCATTTCTTCTTATTGTATACTCTAGACTGATCCATGTTTCTACAAACTCGAGTTATAAAAAAGTGGAAATACACTCATGAGCTCACCCACGTCAACTATATGTATGTTTATAATTTGAATGTCCTATCTGTGTGTGTCACTAATACCCAAATAAATTCTGGATGTTCAAACCGATTTGTAACAAATTTGGCTTCGATAGTGTTGCCAGGTATACGAAAATCTGTAAATTTCTAAATACCTACCAGGCATTTTATTAATATTGCGTTTTCCAAACAAATTGGGAAGACGTGTGGTATTTCTATATTTGCTTTAAACTGCACAATATAATCCATGCACGGTAAAAGTAACACCATTTACGTAACTTCGATAATGTAGGAAAATAATTGCTCACTAGCAACTGAAATAACGTGGGGTACAGTCTACCGTTCGCAAATGTGTAAAATTATATGTTACGAAATGAAACACCAGAAACATTCGACTATCTGCAAGAACTAATACACGANTCGCAAATGTGTAAAATTATATGTTACGAAATGAAACACCAGAAACATTCGACTATCTGCAAGAACTAATACACGATAGAATTGCAAAAAATGACACGAATTATAGGAGATGCTTATCTACTGCAGCGCGACTATTTATCACTTTGAGGTAAGTTAAATAACTTTATAACAGTAACTGTTGCAATTTTCTTTTGTTTCNGCAGCGCGACTATTTATCACTTTGAGGTAAGTTAAATAACTTTATAACAGTAACTGTTGCAATTTTCTTTTGTTTCTCAAATGTCTCGCATAAGAATTTCTCAGATTTGTCCATTTCAGTTTGCAATCATTCTATAAGAAACAACGNTGTTTCTCAAATGTCTCGCATAAGAATTTCTCAGATTTGTCCATTTCAGTTTGCAATCATTCTATAAGAAACAACGAAAAAAGGCTATGATCGCTTTTGGGTATTAAATTATTGTACATATATAACAGTTATTTAAAATAAAATATTCAATACAATATGTCTTCAAAATCNTGGGTATTAAATTATTGTACATATATAACAGTTATTTAAAATAAAATATTCAATACAATATGTCTTCAAAATCTAAGTTCATCATTATCCTGTGTTTACAGCTTCTTAGCAACTGGTGCTACACTTGCAGCCATGCACTTAGAATTTAGATTTGTTGCCACANATCCTGTGTTTACAGCTTCTTAGCAACTGGTGCTACACTTGCAGCCATGCACTTAGAATTTAGATTTGTTGCCACAACAATCGGCTGTGTTGTAATGGAAACGTGTAAAATAAAATGGGAAGTCATTCAACCTAGCTACATGAAATCTGAATATTCACCTTCGGATTGGGAGGATGTTGCAAACAAATTTGGAAGATTGTGGAACTTTCCTCACTGCGTTGGTTGTATTTGACGGTAAACAGTATTAAAATTACAAACGGTTTCATGCAATTGTACTTCAAGCTGTTGTAGATGGTGGAGGTTTATTTTCATTTGTGAACGTTGGAAATTATGGAAGCGCAAGTGTCGGCGGAGTATTTTGCAATCAGATTTTGGAACGAAGCTATTAAACAATGAACTGAATCTCCCTAAACCTTGTCCTCTACAAGATGGTGAAGAGACGGATATTCCATTTGGCTTTTTAGGTGACGAAACATACCGACTACATAAAAATGTTATGAGGCCGTTATCTAAAGGGAGCTTAACGTCTGATGATTTCAGGATATATAATTATAGACACTCCAGGGCAAGAAGAATAGTAGAATGCGCGTNGGAGCTTAACGTCTGATGATTTCAGGATATATAATTATAGACACTCCAGGGCAAGAAGAATAGTAGAATGCGCGTTAGGAATACTACGAGCGAGATATCGAATTTTTGCTAAGGAAATAAGTGTTGCTCCTGATAAAGTAGATGTGATTGTANTGGAATACTACGAGCGAGATATCGAATTTTTGCTAAGGAAATAAGTGTTGCTCCTGATAAAGTAGATGTGATTGTAATGGCAGCTTGCGTACTTCACAACTTCATAAAAAAGAAACAGTTCAGTTACTTGGATAATCAAATAGTTGAAGAATCATTTCCTATTGACAAATCTACAACCACTACTATAAATCCACANACTTGGATAATCAAATAGTTGAAGAATCATTTCCTATTGACAAATCTACAACCACTACTATAAATCCACAGAGACCGTCAACAGAAGCTCTTAAAATAAGTGAAGAATTATAAAAGCATTTTATTTCAGAGAAAGGAAGTGTTCCATGGCAAAACGCAGCCATCAATAAATCATATATCTTTAGTTATGGACAAATATAAATTTACGTAATTGTAATAAAAAATATATTGGTAAATTATTTACCTGTCATTTTCATTTCTTCTGCAACTTCCTTCCATAAGTTGCCCACCACATTTCGGTGGTAGTGCTCCTTCAATTTTGGATTGTACAGTATTTCTCTATTCTGCACCACGAAAACAAACTGTTCATCACTTGCCATGGTACGAAGTCGCCTGGTGTCTAATGGTGACTGATAGGAATATTGCATCCCCTATTCCTTCAGACACGAGGTTTAGACACGTTTAGACANCTGGTGTCTAATGGTGACTGATAGGAATATTGCATCCCCTATTCCTTCAGACACGAGGTTTAGACACGTTTAGACACGTCTAATTACAATGATTAACCGGTGTGCGTTATACCATTGACATCAGTGTACACAACGGTGACTAAACGTGTCTAACCCTGTCTTGTCTTGTCTTGTCTAACCAGTGTGCGGCCAGCCTAATGTCCACTCACTCAGTGCCTCCAGGTTTAGAAGACATCGATGTTTAGAGCCGCCCAAATNCTGGTGTCTAATAGTGACTGATAGGAATATTGCATCCCCTATTCCTTCAGACACGAGGTTTAGACACGTTTAGACATGTCTAATTACAATGACTAACCGGTGTGCGTTATACCATTGACATCAGTGTACACAACGGTGACTAAACGTGTCTAACAGTGTCTTGTCTTGTCTAACCGATGTGCGGCCAGCCTAATGTCCACTCACTCAGTGCCTCCAGGTTTAGAAGACATCGATGTTTAGAGCCGCCCAAATTTCTCCACTCCACTCCACGTTTAGAGTACACTGTTAAAAGGTGCAGGAATTAATATTGACNCCAGGTTTAGAAGACATCGATGTTTAGAGCCGCCCAAATCTCTCCACTCCACTCCACGTTTAGAGTACGCTGTTAAAAGGTGAAGGAATTAATATTGAGAGTAGAGTTAACTCATGTTTCAGGTCGGTTCGGTTGTAGTCATACTGGTCCAAACTTCTTGTTCAAGTAACCGCCATTCGTAGGTGATTCCTGTGCCGTATTATGTGGGAGAAGTTCTGGGATCGAGTCCAGGGAAAAACATGGACGTATATATATTTCGTCTGATTGATACGGTTTTCATAGTCAGGCCCGGGCAATGTGCCATGCGCTACCGTTACGACTTAATTTATGTTCAATAAGATTTCATCAAAATTTATTCTTTAAAAAATAATATTACGTAAGGCCTATGAGTTTAATGTTACGAATTCGATTTCCTACTAGGTAAGGTAGGATATTTCACAAGTCCAAGATATATTTTTTGTTTTGGGGTACGGTCTAGAGCAACTTCGTAGGTAAAAAAGTTTCACGTCCTTTAAATTAAGCACGATTCAAAGCCCTGCTTGGATTTTTTGTCCTTTCGCATATCAACGTATAGAAATTGACATTACCATAGACAAAATGTATACTAATCATGCGTTAATAAAGTAAAAGGATTTAATGGCTAAAAAAAAATTACGTTTCCCTATTACATAAATTTTATTCTCTAATATATATATATGTATGTGTGTGCAGCTATGTGTACGGACCATTTTAAAGAGCTTCATAATGGAAATATCCATTTAACCGAGAATCAGGTAATATAGTGTAATTAATGTTTATCCCACTTTATTCATGGCTGTGAACTAGACTATTAAGTGGCAATAATAACTCCTTTAATAAATTTACTTTTATCAATATTTAGTTTTTTTTAAAGAGGGTGAGACGAAAACTAAATACGAATAACCACGCACTGTTTCTTGGTAGGAACCCAACGAGAATGCCGAAATACTTTTTTTTTGCAGGTCGTTTTTTCTGATAGTGAAATATTGGGCAACCTGTTTAAAATGGTTTTCTCCTTGGACATTTTTTTTTATTAAGGTGGTATGTGTAACAGTATAGCGACATCAACTCGTGTACAAAAAATGCTTAAATAAATTGTGATATTAATTCAATATTGCTTGGTCCTCCGAAGCCAGATGTACGTAGTAAACAACCGCACCGTGGCTTTAACATGTTCATTAAGTTATGAACGACTGTTCTTGTGCCACTGAGGTAAAGTTTAATCGATAAACCTAAATAGCATGTGCCGAAAGTGTGGATATGGCTGCCATTACCACCGAGCTTCAGATAATAATTTTCGATTACGTGANAATTGTGATATTAATTCAATATTGCTTGGTCCTCCGAAGCCAGATGTACGTAGTAAACAACCGCACCGTGGCTTTATCATGTTCATTAAGTTATGAACGACTGTTTTTGTGCCACTGAGGTAAAGTTTAATCGATAAACCAAAATAGCATGTGCCGAAAGTGTGGATATGGCTGCCATTACCACCGAGCTTCAGATAATAATTTTCGATTACGTGANAAAATAGCATGTGCCGAAAGTGTGGATATGGCTGCCATTACCACCGAGCTTCAGATAATAATTTTCGATTACGTGATTGAAAAGTCAAAGAAGTTACAAGTCAGTTTTTACTTCGTTCGTCACTGGAATTTTTCAACGTTCTGAAGCACATTGCTTTTGATGAAATATCAGAAAAGATACAAGAATTTCAGGGGAACTATTTTGCATTGTCCGCGTTCCCAATTAAGGCGGAGATACGAAGCTTTGAAACGTTAAAGGCATTCTTCAATGACTTCGAAATATTATACCGACATTTACGTCGTGAGTGTAATCGCTGTACAGCCAGGCAATCTGAGTTAATGAGTCGCAGCAGCCAACCATGTGCAATTTTGCGGCCATTGCCCTTTGCCAGTTTACTCCGGAAATAAGGTGGAATGGACCTAGTTCGCAGAGATCTTTACGTCAATAGTAGATCAAGATTAGTTCCTAACACATGTTCAAAAATTACACTACCTCGTTGGTTGCCTCAAGGGAGAACCGAAGGAACTCNTCAAGATTAGTTCCTAACACATGTTCAAAAATTACACTACCTCGTTGGTTGCCTCAAGGGAGAACCGAAGGAACTCGGGAGTAATTTACCTATAAATTCAGAGAACTACGACGTATTTTCGACAGTTCTTGAGAAGAATTTCAATAACATACGTATTTCCAGAACCATACATGTTCAAAATATTCTACATGTACCACCTGTTACCTCTTTACCAGAGTTATTATCACACTTTGTTAGTGTGGTTAGAGAGAACTTGAATGCCTGACAGGCTGAAAATTTTTATATTAAAGAATGGAGTGTATTGTTGTTGAACATTCTACAGGAGATACTGGAGCCGGCACTTTGCCAAGCATTCGCGCCTACACAACCTTTTTTTACTAAGACAGGTATAAAATCACGATCGTTGCGAGGCACTACATTAGTAGCAGTGGAAGAGGAAGAACAGTGTGTTGTGCGTAATCAACCCCACTTAATTTACAAATATTTTAAGTTTGTGTCGTTATCTATAGATGGCAGGGTGACTGGTGAAGGAGAAAAACTTTGTTTTTATTGTCTTAAGGGAGGTCACCTTTCACGGTTGTGTTTGTCAAAATTTTTGTGTAGAATGTGTAATTGTAAACATAATTTATTTCTCAATTTCACTAAGCAAAATTATGGTCCTGATCAGTTAAGTACAGAGTCTGAAGATAAAGTGCAGGTGCTTCACTCTTCCCATGATAATGAAAGCAACATATTGTTGTGTTGTTACAAACTGCACTTGTTCATGTGCGTGATGGGAGTGGAAACTTTAAGACAGTAAGAGTGTTGTTGGATGGTGCCACGCAGACTTCATTCATCACTGAAGAGTATGTGCAGAGTTGGTGTTTGCCACATCACCGTCAAGCAGTAGGAGTCGCGGGTGTTGGACAAACCTCAATGAGTGGTGCAATAGGTATAGTGTAATGTTCAATAAGACCAGTTGACTGCCGGGGAAAACAGTTTGATTTAAGAGCTATTGTGCTTACGAACATAACACATGTTATTCCAGCTTCAACAATTGCCCTAGATAGTATGGCACACCTTGCAGACTTGAAACTGGTAAACAGCTCATTCAATATGCCTGTGCCAGTTGATATGCTGTTGTCAACTGACGTAGTTAGCAAAGCTATAACTGGTGCCAAAACCACAAGGGAGCCTCATGCATTCCAATCTGTCTTTGGTTGGGTGGTGACTGGAAAGACACCCTGCGAACAAGGTACAAATCGTGTAAAATCTGGGCCATTTCTTGTATGAACTAACTTGTACATGGAGCTCACAATGTCCCGAGAGATTGAAGAGGTCCCAAGGAAAGGTTAAAGTTAATGTCAAAAGATGACAAGCAATATAAGGACCATATTGGCACAACCCATACCAAAGCACCAGATGGAAAGTACTTTCTTCGCATGCCATTTAGACAGTCTGCTCTTGAATATGGAGACTATCTGCAGTAGGCTAGATTCAAACATCTTGAAGCTTATTTTTGCAGTATTAAAAAATTGGCTTGTGAGTACAACGCCTTCATGGTGAGCATGAGGAACTGGCTCACATGACACATTTGATGAGAATACCAGAATACCAAGCTGCATGCACAGTGGAGACCAGTGATGCCCATTATCATTATCCCTCACCATGCAGTGTAAAAGGAGATAAGTTCAGCAACCAAGAAATGTGTTGTATTTGATGACTGAGCAAAGACAGCTAACAGTGTCTCATTAAACGATGTACTCAGTACTGGTCACATACTTCAGAAAGACCTACTGGAATCCTCCTTAATTATTGCGATTCACCTGTCATCTCCTCAGCAGATATCTGTTAAATGTACCATCAGATTCTCATTAACCAAGACGACCGTAGACATCAGTGCATGTTGTGGCACCATTCCCATGATCAAGACATTCAAAATTATCAGTTAAACACCTATGGATTGGCCTCCTCTCTATACCAGCAATAAGAACTGTACAACAGCTGGCTCACGATGAAGGACATCTGTATCCGAGAGTAGCACAAGTGCTATAGGATGACATATTTGTTGACGTTATTGGTGGTGTAGAAGCATAATTTCAAGTAGCCCCAGCTCTCAAGATAGAGCTTTTATCCCTCATGGAAAATNTATCCCTCATGGCATTGGGTGGCTTTGAGCTACGCAAATGGTTTTCGAACAACCCAGGTCTTCTAGACAGTGTCCCAGTAGAGCAGCAGGATGTGATGCACAGTTTGATGGAGACTCTAGCCCTGACCTGCAGGTACTGGGTTTCACTGGTACCCCTAAACTGACGAGTTCAACTACCACATTAGTGTTCCTGATCTTCCCATAACTATACCAAGCTTTTTGTCAACAATTGCTATGCTCTTTTATCCATGTGGTTTGGTGTCCCGATTTGTTGCCTGGGTAAACCAAAGGTACTGCTTCAGATACATTGGAAATTAGGGCTGAATTGGGATGGACCTGTTCCTAGAAACATTGTTGACAAGTGACTGAATTCTAAAGGGCCACTGAATGCTTAAGCCAGTAGAAGAATTCCTAGGTATGTCTGGGTGTAACTAAAAAGTTAATATAGGTAAAAGTTCGCTTTTGCGATGCCTCCGAGAAGGTGTATCTTGCTGTACTTTATCTTAGGGTAGTACATGCTAAAGGTATGGTTTCAGTACACTTGGTAGAGTTGAAATACAAGGTTGCACCTCTAAAAACGTTATCTATTCCAAGACTTGAGCTTACCGAGACCTTGTTGTAGGCCAGATTGTANTCTAAAAACGTTATCTATTCCAAGACTTGAGCTTACCGAGACCTTGTTGTAGGCCAGATTGTATAGCTATATAAAGACATTGTATGTGAACATGATAACATATGTTGCTCACTTCGTGTGGATAGATTCTACCACTGTTCTCTCGTAGCTTAAATCTTCTCATAAGTTCAATTCACTTGTGGGAAACAGAGTGTCAGAAGTTCAAACATTGGTAGTTCCAAGTGCATGGTGATATGTGCCATACGCAGACAACCCAGCCGATATGGTATCAAGGGTTTCACTTCCAGACCAATTGGTGAGCAATACCTTGTGGTTCATGGCCCCGATTGGTTGAAGGACTCTGAAGGAGACTGGCCTGCTGATCTAGTTGAAGTGTTTCGTGAAGTTTAATCTTGTGAGTACAAAACTATGCAGGTATGTGTTCTAGTTGCTGAATCCANTTTAATCTTGTGAGTACAAAACTATGCAGGTATGTGTTCTAGTTGCTGAATCCGACCAAGAGGGTTGTGTAAAGTTGTTGGAGTATTTTTCTTCCTTGTCATGCCTGAAACGGGTTGCTGCCTGGCTTATCAGAGCAGGACAATTTTGTAAACTGTGGTCAGTACTTTTACAATGATGAAGCATAACCATGGATTCAGTGCGGAGGCTGTTTCATGGATCCGTGAAATATGCAGAGGAGTTAAAGAAAGTGTAATAGGCGATTTTATTTGTGACATGTGTGCTGTTTAAATAATGCAACTGTTTTATGCACATAAGTTTGCATATGCCAGTATTTCCCCTCGTATGGGATAAAATGGTTACCCTTGAAAATTTTGCTAAATGATGCAAATAATTCATATGCATTGTACAATGTACGAAATAATCACGTAATTGTATCATTAAGATGCGTTTAAACTAGAGCGAAAACATTTTTGTTCATTGTTTTCCCACATCCTATTTTAGAAGCGAAAATGTTCCAGGGGTCTGTTTTGTTCTCGTCTACTTAATTTAGGATATAGTGAGCAAAACTGTCGTCAAACTTCACAAAATTCGCTTCATTTCTCCATGCTGTGGCCTGTACTGCTGGGAAATTTAGCGATTAATGTGTTTCTGATAGACAATGGCCCTATAATGAATCATGAGCCATGCTTGGGGTTGGGCTCAGTCCACCACGTGTTTGGCCTGCTTTGTCACATGACCATGGCACCTTCAAGGACATTAACTCTTTGCATCTTAAATTTATTTTCCACATAAATTTTGTTTCAATGCATAAATATAAATATCTGTCATATTGGAGCACATAGCTTCCCAAACATTTTTTAATTGTTAAAACTCCATTATTTGGAATTAAGACAGGTCCTTTTTTTGCTATGGAGCTGCCTGCCTGTTAAAGTGGTGTTTAAGAGTGCTGCATTGCTATGCTGCAAATGTGATAAGAGAGAAATATTTATTTAA
>NQII01008947.1:0-59361 GCA_002778355.1 Clitarchus hookeri | reverse complement strand
AGAGAGAAAAAGGTACGGCGGTCAAGGCTGAAGAATCCCCACGCACTGAAAACAACTGGCCGTTCCGATACCTGCCAGGAAAACATCTGCACCTCCGTCATGGCGGCAGGACTCAGAGTTCTCGTGAGACTTAACTTCTGCAGTAGCGAGATTGTTTTCTCTCTCTTGTCGGCCACTTGCTGCGGAATGAAATTGGTCAGAATGATAACTGAGAAAGTACTGGCACTCCACATAACAGTGGTTGCTCTATATGAATGATTTAAGCTTACTTTGTCAGCGTTGTCATTCAGAATATCAATAACCAGTTTTGCATACCATTGAAAATAGCCGATGCTTGATATCAGCGCAACTAATACCTGAAAACCAAAAGCGGAGTCTACCATTGTCATTGTTTCATGCAAATAGTAGTAGGTTTTTCTAAGACGTTTTAACAAAAAAACATTTTCTTGTGTTCTGAGTTGTTCATTTTGATGTAAAGGATAAATGACTGGCACATT
Source organism: Clitarchus hookeri (assembly GCA_002778355.1). Classification (NCBI taxonomy): domain Eukaryota; kingdom Metazoa; phylum Arthropoda; class Insecta; order Phasmatodea; family Phasmatidae; genus Clitarchus; species Clitarchus hookeri. The sequence continues at coordinate 58,864 of NQII01008947.1, read as the reverse complement.
GATTTGACTTGATGTTAGAGTGACAGATGTCACATTACTCATATAATTTTCTAAACATTCTTGTGAGCAAACAGCTTCGATTTCTTTGTTTAACGAATCTGCAGCTTTTCCCAACAACATNAATTTTCTAAACATTCTTGTGAGCAAACAGCTTCGATTTCTTTGTTTAACGAATCTGCAGCTTTTCCCAACAACATGAGTATGTCTAAGTAGAACAAAATTCCAACCCTTGTGATCATATCCAACGGAAAGCATGCAAGAGACCAGAACTTGAATAATTCAGACACTTGGTAAATTTTTATGATGTAGATAGAACTTATATAGATTGTTAGCAGAGACAGTTGAGTCCACACAACTACGCGAACTTGTTGATACTTGATCCAAGATGTTGGAAGAAGCACTTCATCCATATGAAGTATTCTTCCGACGATCTCACCAAGCCGATAGCTTGCACACGAGAATATGGTGGTGACGGTCCATCCAGTGGTCACGACAGCAGCATTCCAGAATATGAGTACGTCCAAATTATTTTTTATGTCTTTACGACGGTATGATGCGACGAAATATGACATACCCATTATTAACATGGCCAATATATAAGTAGCGTTTTGCACAGTACCTTGAATGCGGGTTCGGCACGGAACGAGGTCATCGCTATGCTGATGCCTCATTGGTGCCAGACCAAATATCTTCAGAAACACAAATAAAGGCTTTAAAGCAGAGCAGATATTATTTGGATGTGCTGATGTCTTCATTGTGGTTCCGGGGTATTATCACAAGTATTGATTTGTTAGTATTGATATTTGACAGTTTGCATCAAATTCAATAAATATCTATTTGAAAATTTTGAAACAAAATTTATATGTTAAACAAGATATTATTCTGCATTTGTGTTTTACCCAAATTACTAATTTTGATTGAAAATTGTTGATTTCATTTTGCTACCAGTGCTCTTCACAAACAAACCTGAAATGGAAGTACGAGAGATGTCTCACATAAAGTCTTATATCGTAGTGCATTAGGTAAATTACTATTGATCAATGTGAGTTTCAATCAGTAAGAGTGGGTGCCTTTGTAAAACTTATCGATNGTGCATTAGGTAAATTACTATTGATCAATGTGAGTTTCAATCAGTAAGAGTGGGTGCCTTTGTAAAACTTATCGATCGTAATACTATCGTTCTTCGTTGCTGTCAACGTAACCTTATCATATTAAAAGCTATGAAATGTTGGTTTCGAGATATCACCATCGCTGTTTTTATTTGAAGTAAATTATTTACTACCGTATGTTGAAAAATTATGCATGTATTATCCCTTTTCAATGAAGTTCTATTTATTAATAATTCATTATCTAAAGCGTGTTTTTTTAATTATATTATTAAATTTTTTTTTAATAAAACGAAAGATTTTTACTGTGTTTACCTGTTAATACACAGTACAGTGCCAGCTAGCGTTAAGTGGTTCCCAACCGGTTTTCTGGCCTTACATTTTTAAACAGTACGCACATGCGTGCTATAAGAACATCATCTAAATGTAAGACTGTATATTTTCTAATGTATTTAATTGTTGCTCAACCAGGAAATTTTTTGCTACTTTCCACCTTTTGGGCTCTATTTCGCATTATTAATGAGCGATTAAAGATCCATTCTCCATGCAAGTTCGCCTAACAATAATAACAACCTTTAATATAAAAACCTCCGGTAGTGTTTATTTGTGGAAATGTTGAGTGTAATTTTTATCTTTATTTAATATTTTACTCGTGTTGATTATGTTAATTTTAAGACATAGAGGAAAGTTAAATTTTATAAAATTTTAATAAAACTTTTTAGTGGCCAATGAAAACTAATTTTTTCATATAAAATATGCATAGTCGAATCATATTATTATAACCACCTGCTAGTATCCGGAGTAACCGCTCTTCGCAGCACGGATAGTGCCTAGACGAGCTGGCAGTGACTCAGTCAAGTGCTGATGGGGTAAGTTATGCCCTTATGGAAAAATATCGGTATCCCTGCAGGACGGAGGGGGGAAATAAGTTTTAAACACCTAGGAGAAGCAGTTGTCGGCCTATGTCGATGGGATTTGAGGGAGTTAACTTACTTAGGCCCTTTTCGATTAATGTTGGTACACCTGAGGGTGGATGGGGGTTCTATATGGTTTTTTGTCCCTGGGTATAACAGTTTCTGTGTCCGATAGCTATGTGATTTGACGTAGGGAACTTAGTTAAGCCCTTTTGGATTCTTTGTTGGGCGAGTGAAGCAGAGATGATATAGAACGTGACGGAGATCGCGTGTATCAAAGAAAGGAGACATTTTTTGCTGGGCTACTTTTTAGCCTCGGCTAATATAGAACGTGACAGAGATCATGTGTATCATTATGCCCAGTGATTTGGGGCGAAATTGTTACCACAGCTCTCCCATGCCGCAATAAGACTTCTTTAATGCAACCTGTATCACACGTGGTCACAAGCCCGGATAAATGCAGAGGGGTTGTGTTTGAGGTGTAAGTGTACATCTCAAGCACATCAATAGGTTCGTGCTGTTTACGGTCGTGCTTCGTGGAGGGTGTGCCCATGGTGGTGGTCACCCTCCGTGGTTCTGATGGAACCCGGACACATGGGTGTTCCTGTGGTTATGGCCGCCCAGCCGTATACAGAGGTGATGGAGGGTGTGCCAGTGGTGGTGGTCACCCTCCACTGTTCCAATGGAGCCTTACACATAGGGGTGGCTTTGGTGATGGTCCCCTATCATCCTTGGCTGGATATTACGCACAGAGGGGTTGTCTGTGGTGAAGGCCACCCTCCGAGGTTCAATACGGGCCTTATGCATGGGCGTGGCTGTGGTGCTGGCCTACATCCATGTATACAAAAAGTTTCAGATGTGTGTAGGCTGCATCTGTGGTTATGCACACCCTCCAAGGATGGCTGTGAGACATATATATGGTCTGTTTGCAGTGTGTCATATGCTATAGATTGGGTTATTTTTGGTACAAATGGTGCATATTTCGGTGTGACCACTGAAAACTGTGTTTGTGAACTTTGACATAGTGAGACGTTTGCAAGTATTACTTGGAAAATCGCATCGCGATTCCCAAGATTAAAAAGTAGCGAAGTCCTACCACATGGTCTCAAAAGGAAAATATGCGCATAAGTAAGCGTTTGTCAAGAGCAAAATGTTCTGAAACATCAGATAGTGTGCCAGGTGCATCTGAGTCTGTACCATCGCAGGTGAGAAACAAACCATCGCAGGTGACAACTCTTGTTTCTGTGAACATTGACTTTGTAAAATAGTAATTTGGGAAGTCGTGTGTGTGAACATTGGCTATGTGAATTTGTCATTTGAACATTCGTGTAACGATGCCAAAGGTTAAGAAGTGGAAAAATCAGGCCATCCAGTCACAAAAGGACTAAAAGTGCCTCAATAAGCGTTCGTCAAGAGAAAATGTGTCTCAGCAATCAGACAGTGTGTCCGGTGGATATGAGTCTGAAATATTTCAGGTGTCAACATCTGTGCGGACGTTAATACCCGTCTGAGGAGTGCGACCTCCAACAATATTTCACGACAGCCAAGTGACAGGGCCTTCCTATGCCCCTGATTCACCCGTTGTGCAAAGAAGGGGATGGTGAAAAAAGCGATTGCCTGTGCAGATGTCAACACCCATCCGAGGAGTGCGACCTCCTACAATATTTCACGACAGCCAAGTGGCAGGGCCTTCCCACAACCCTGATCCACCTGTAGTGCAAACAAGGGGGAGGCGAAAATCACGCTCGCATGTAGCCTCTGATGATGGACATTCACATGCTCCAATACCTCCTGTTGCTGTGCCTTNTCCACCTGTTGTGCAAACAAGGGGGAGGCGAAAATCACGCTCGCATGTAGCCTCTGATGATGGACATTCACATGCTCCAATACCTCCTGTTGCTGTGCCTTTGGACACAAGCATCTTAACAGAGTCAATCCTGTTGGATGACGAAACAACCAAGGGTTTGCTGGGGCCCTTTTTCGAAGAGGAACATGCACCTATGCTCATTCTCCAAGAGGAACAGGTGGCTCTTACAAGGGCGAGACCAAGAATTTTCATTCACAGCACTACCATGATGCCTGTAAAGGTAGGCCAGTTGTTGTCGAGGCACACGACATGGGCCAGATGGATAATGAGTGTCGGCATTGTGGCGCACTCTTTTTTGAAAGTTAAGGCATAAAATGTGATGGTGTGTTCATAATGTGTTACATGAGGGGGAAGGTCCAGCTACCTCCTCTCAGTGATTGTCCTGCTGTCCTACGGGAACTTCTCATGGACGATTCAGATGAAAGTGCTGATTACAGACAGTTCATCAGGAACTAAAATGCTGCATTATTGTTCGCCTCATTCTGTGCAGACGGATTCGTTGAATACCCTGGCCGATCTGTGTATACATTTCAAATTCATGGACAAGTGCATCATCTCACCTCTGGGGCTGCACATCCAGTGGAGGGCACAGACACTCGGTATAATAAACTTTACTTTATCGATGTGGATGCAGTGAATGCTGCCCGGGTGCATCAGCACAATCCTTGCCAGCTTGGAATTTTGGAGATGCTGGAACATCTTCTTGGTGAGATTAATCCTTTGGCGCTGGTCCACAAGTCGATGCATCAAGTGATGATGTCGGAGGAAGAGGAGTCAAGGCAGATGGGTCGCCCTTTGAGGCAGGTCACCTTGACGATCAAGCAGGGCCTGAACAAGGATCCCAACATATACCACTTTCCTGTTGCCCTAAATGAGTAAGCAGCGATTTTTGTGGGTGACGTCCCACCCTTACGAAACAATATCAGGATTTATCCTAAAGATTGGCCTGTGCAGGCAATAAGTCACCTCAATGCCATGGCAGGCCCGATGACCTACCCTCTCCTGTTCCCCCATGGAGAACATGGATACACATGTGGACTCAGCCACTCTTATATTGTGAGCACGACTCACAACAGAGTAACCTGTAATCATTTCTATGCATATCGCATAATGCAGAGGTGCTGGTTTTCAACCCAGCACCATTCTGGAAAACTCTGCCAACAGTTTGTCGTTAATGCTTACTGTAAGGCGGAAGCCTTGAGGATATGGTACACAAGGCAGAACCAAGACAAGCTCAGAGTTGAGGAATACATGGGTCTTCATGAACACGTTCAGAAGAAAGCTGATGCTGCTCATGTCAAAGTGAGCAAAGTTGTGATACTTCCTTCATCTTTCTATGGGTCGCAAAGACACATGTATCAATGCTATCAGGACTTCGTAGCTATCATGTGTCACTTTGGCAGATCAGACATGTTCATTACTTTTACTTGCAATCCAAGGTGGCCGGAGATTGTGCTGTCGTTGGAGGCCCGGCAGCAGGCATGCCATCGTCCTGATGTTGTATTCAGTGTTTTCAAATAAAGACTTGATGCTTTAATGGATGACATCCACAAAATGGAAGTGTTTGGTAATGTGGATGCCTTCACTTATACAATTGAATTCCAGAAGCCGGGACTGCCCCACTCTCACATCCTACTCATATTGTTAAAAGGCGACAAGTTGGCGATGCCAGAAACTGCCGATGCCGTTGTCCGCACTGACATCCCGGACAGAGAGGTGGAACCTGAGCTATACACATTGGTGAAAAACCACATTCTGCACACCAATTGCGGGCTATCTGCACCCTGCCCCAGGGATGGGGGTTGCAGGTTCCACTTCCCTAAGGCTTTTCAGGCAGAGACTGTGATCCACTACCATGGCTTTGTCCAATACAAAAGACCGGACAATACTGCTTCTGCTACCATCGGCACCAAGGTGTACGACAACACGCAAGTAATGCCTTTATAATGCCTATATCCCATATATGTTTTTGAAGTATCAGTAACACACTAATGTTGAAGTGTGTTCATCGCTTCAAGCGAAAATGTACGTGTACAAATCAATACATAAAGAGCACGAATCTGCAGTTCTGCAAGTCAGAGACATTGTCCATGATGAGGCGACATCTTACCTCGATTGCAAGTACGTCAGTTTACCAGAAGCATGCTGGCATTTGTTGTCGTACAAAATGACAGACAAGAACATAATTGTGTTTAGGCTCAAAATTTTTCTTGAGAACCGGCAATCAGTTTTCATTGCCGACAATGATGTAGCTGGCGCATTGGAGAGGGCATGTGACAAGCACACGCACCACGCAGCGTTCTTTCTTTCTAACTCTGAGCACAAATTGCATGACCACCGTGGTGGCAGTGCATGTGGGGCAAGGCCGTGTCCACTACACCTGAAATATGCCCAGTATCCAAGGCACTTCTGTTGGCTCGGGGAAGCAGCATATCTGAAAGGCAAGAGAGAAGGGTGGATTCAATACAATTTCTGGGATTCATCAAGAAAGCCCTCAGGCGAACGAGGAGCTACTTTGCCTTAGGCTGATTCTGCACAATGTGGGAGGTCAAACCTCCTTCGAGGACCTCCGCACTGTGCGGCATACTGTACATCCATCGTACAAGTTGGCGTGTCTCGACATGCTCCTGCTTGACAGAGACGACGTATATTATGCCACCATGCATGAAACTGCCAGGTGAAGCATCCCTGGGTGCTTGAGAGTTTTGTTCACCCACATTCTCATTCACTGCAACAGAGAAGACCCACTGCTAATTTTTGACAACCTTAAAACATATCTGCTCGATGAAACATCTCACGATGTAGAGGCTTCTTTAAATAGAGCACTCATCCACATTCAGTTCAGACTGGATGTGTTTAACAAATCTCTCGCCCATTTTGGGCTTCCATGCCCGAATTTCTGCCGTGTACACGACCTACCACAATTTTAAGTTGAAACAGAACACAATGAAGATGAACGCATGCGTTCTGTACTGACTGCCGTCCAGGCAGTTGCCTTCGGCGAGATGATGGCTGCAGTTGCAACCGCTGAAGGTGGTGATGAACCCCAGTATATAGTTTTTTCGTAGATGGTCCTGGAGGCTCGGGGAAAACGTTCCTATACAACTGCATCATACATTGCCTTTGGGCAGTAAACAAAGTTGTATGCACCATTGCTTGGACAGGCATAACCTCAATACTGTTGTCAGGCGGGAGCACTTCACATGCACTTTTCAAACTACCTGTACCGGTCATGCAAGGGTCCGTTTGTGGCATCTTGACACAGTCACCAGAAGCCAAGCTATTGAGGAACTGTAGCATCATTAGATAAGACAAGGCACACATGGCTCCAAAGGAGGCATTGCACTGTGTTGACAGACTCTTGAGAGACGTTACACAGAACGATCGCAGCAAGTTCGGAGGGAAGGTCCTCCTCCTTGGAGGTGACTTCCACCAAGTTCTACCTGTGGTGANGCAAGTTCGGAGGGAAGGTCCTCCTCCTTGGAGGTGACTTCCACCAAGTTCTACCTGTGGTGAGCCACGGAGGCCGTGCAGACCAAGTGAATGCCTGCCTGAAGAATTCCCCACTGTGGCCGTTTTTCTGACAGCTGCGCCTCAAGAAAAACNTGCAGACCAAGTGAATGCCTGCCTGAAGAATTCCCCACTGTGGCCGTTTTTCTGACAGCTGCGCCTCAAGAAAAACATGAGGGTCAACCAAGGGCAAGAGGAGTTCCAGCAGTTCCTGCTGCGAATCGGTGAGGGGACACTTCCGNGAAAAACATGAGGGTCAACCAAGGGCAAGAGGAGTTCCAGCAGTTCCTGCTGCGAATCGGTGAGGGGACACTTCCGACCATCCCCGACCGTGCAGCTACCTCAGATCTTAGTGCTTCCCCACAATGGTGACATCTGCAACCCTGTCTTCGGACATGATTTGCTAACTGAGGAGGTACTGAATAGTGTCCAAGTGTTTCTACTATGACTGTGCATTGACATAGTGGTTCCTGTTGCTACAAAAAGTGTGTGCTTTTATAATTGCAGGTCATTAGTGCGAGGGCGATTCTCCATTCAAAAAANAGGTCATTAGTGCGAGGGCGATTCTCCATTCAAAAAACGAATATGTATATGGCATAAATGCCACCATGGTGTCCCGCCTGTGTGGAGAGAGCAGAAGATTCCTCAGCCAAGACCAGCTGGAGGACAGCGAAGGCGATTCCATGAGTGTATCGGCAGAGTTTCTCAACTCACTGAGTGTGTCATCTTTACAGCCACATTCACTCACTCTCGCAGTTGGCTGCTGCATGATGGTAATAAGAAAATTCGACATCAAGCATGGACTCTGTAATGGGACCAGGTTGTTGGTGGTCAACATGTCCGATTATGTCATTGATGGAATGATCATCATGGGGTCTTACAAGGGCAATAGGGCCTACATTCCCAGTATTAAACTGTCGTCTTCCCCAGCTGACTTTCCTTTCTCTTTCAGTAGCAGACAGTTTCATGTCCGCGTGGCATTTGCCATTACGATAAATAAAAGCCATGGTCAGACATTCGACTGCATAGGGATTTACCTTCCAAATCCATTGTTCAGCCACGGACAGCTGTATGTCGCACTGTCCCGTGCTAAGAGATTCGACACTGTGTCGATGCTGGCTAAACCATCATCAGGCATCGCCCTGTAAAAACATCACCAAAACCAAACATTCGCTCTGAATGTGGTGTACCCGGAAATTCTGAACTAACCTCTTCTAAAATAAATCATCTCTTCCTTCTTATAAAAAAAACCTCTCCCATCATTAAAAAACACCTATTATTCAAAAAAACACCTCTCCTTCAGGTTCTTAAAAACATCTGTCCACCTGCTCCAGGCAAATAAAGGAGATATTGTTGATATAATTACTTATTCTGAATAATTCAGACTTTTTAATTGGAAGTTAAATATACTTTTATATTAAATAAGTTAATTGGTTCTTTTCTGCTACTCTACATCGAACGCTTTGACCTCCTCAGTGGCACACGATTTGCCGAAGAGTTGAGTTCGATCAAGTCCGTCGACTCTTCTGTGTGTTGGCCAACGACATGTGGAAGGGTCCTCGCCACTGCAGCTTCATTTTCCAGAATAGGTGCGTGCACATACCTTTCTCCATTTCCGGGACAGAAAACACTCTCTTCGTACATCACATTCAGAAAGTATTACATGTTTACTAGCCCACAAATAAATACACATTACAATACTTCATTCATCACCCGTAATGCAGCCTGCATCACTGCATGTTAGCATGGTTCACATTCGGTGATGTTGCCGGTCCCAAGCCCGGATAAATGCAGAGGGAAGGTGAAGCTAACGGGACATGAGATGCGACGTTAGCACATCATGGAGGTGTGGCAATGGTTTTAGCCCTCCATAAGGTTAGTTCAGACGTGGTTCCTGCTCATCTCAAAGTCCCTTTAGGCTTAAGGCTATACAATTATCATACAAGGGGGTCGGTCTTGATACCGACTTGAACCAAACAGACCCTAACGAATCATATTACCGAAAACGTTGTGTGGTTCTTCCCCGGGTCTGTAAGTTCAGTGTTGGGATGCGAGGTATCTACAGACGACTCATACCCTGAGGCTGGCGTGTTGTACTCACCAGGCCAGTTACCATGCTGTCGCTTGTAGAGACTCACACCTGCTTTAGGACGGGCACATATGTGATGCTGTGGTAGGTCATTGCATGCTTTCAAATACACAAAAAATTCCTACCACGAGGGGAAGTTAGACGTGGTTCCTGCTCACCCATGGAGGTTAGCCCTCCATAAGGTGAACTCAGATGTGTTTCCTGCTCACCTTCACCCTGGATTAAGGTATGGGTGAATGTAGACAGATGTGGTGCCTGTTCTTAATCGTAAAATGGAGGTGACTTTGAGTGCAAGTCGCAAAGAAGAGTGTGAGCTGGCACACTTCGGAGGGTCGACTAACATGCTTTTCTTCAATAAGGTGTAGTAAGATGTGCTTTATTCTCACATAATGTCATCTCCAAGGTACTGCCAAAGGCATTCATTGAATAAAATGTTTTCTTTGCAACGAGACACAAAGGAGTAACCACGGCCGGTGTAGCCCACTGGGAAATGATTAATACAATCTCCCTAAAATAATGTAGACAGATGTGGTTCCTGTCCTAAAGTTATACTTAAAAAAAAAAGGTGAACTTAGAAGTGGTTCCTTCTCACCTCACGTCTTCTCCAAGGTTGTTCCGGACAGGTTGTTCGTGGTTGTTCTAACCTTACAAATTGTCTTTGTAATCAGACGTAAAAGGAGAGAACACTACTATTGCAGTCCCCTAGTAAACCATTACACCGTAAATATATACTTGCAAATCTACTCTTACAACAAAACAAATTTTCACCAGGTACCGGCCTCACGCAAGGATAGTGCACCCGCGTATTCCGCGGGCCGACCGCTGGTGTGTTATTAAACTATAACGCCTGCTGACAAGTTTTCGACTTTGCATTCAGGTGCAAGCCATATTTGTTTATGTTTTTAAAGTATAGTTTGTGCTTTTGGCGGCCTCCATGCTGGATTCTTTTTTCAATACAGAGGTGGCGTTAATTTCGACATTCAGCTGCCAGTTGAACAGATGGCACTCATTTATAGACTCAAGAAAAATCTGTAAATATTTATTTTTATTGTAAATTTTTGTTTCTCAACAGTATAGCTACATGCATGATGCGGGAATATAACTAACTGCAAAACATATAAAATGTAAATTTTTATGAAAAGGTTTAAAACATTTAATTTTAAAAAGGATTTTTTATTTAATTATACAATTGTACACTTAGTACAGTGATACATTATACAATACATTTTAATAAAATTCATTTTAAATCTGTGCATTACAAATTTTCATTATAATCTACAAAAATTAAGTAAACATGGAATAAAACGCAAATTTATTCAAATGGAGTTTTAAATTCACTTAATTTATTATAGTCGATGATGCCTAAGAAAAAAAAATTATATTCTTCAAAATTTATTAATTTCATTATATGTAACATTGTTGTAGGTTACAGTCTTTTATGTATCTCGCCATTCACAATCATGTTGTCCTTGTGCCAAAATATTGTGATATTTATTACACCAAAATAATGAGCAGGGTATGTTCTCTAGGTAACCTCACATTTGATGACATGTACCGAAGTGACAAGAGACTTGCTTGCAGAAAACCTGGTACCGAAGTAATGATAATAAATACACTTCGCCATTACAGATTTTGCATGTCTTAATAAATTGGCTCTATGGTTGAAAAACTTACAGCACATGTCACAGAAATATGCAATATTAAAGGGATTTTTGTTACAACTAAAGCGCTCATGTCACCGTACATTGTGGCAGAAAATCAATGTCTTCACACAAAAGTGACATTGATGACGACTTAGTGGTTCAGGCAAAGACTCGGGTGGACATGGTGGTCTCGGGTGGTCGCTGGTGCTTAAGAAGCGGGTAACGCCGGCAATGGTGTTCTTGGTTCCTTAGGCAAAAATTTCGATTGCTCTATCAATGATTTCGTAGACATCACAGTTGAAGAAGTCGATAGTACTTTACCATCTGTAGATGATCGTTCTGCACTGGTGGCAGTGGATGCTGGTAGTGGTGTAGATGTCACCGGTGAAGACATCGATCGCACTATACGAATCTTCAACGATGATACTGCACTGGTGAAAGAAGATGCTGGTATTGTTGTAGATATCACAGATAAAGAAGTTGATGGCGCTGGTAAAAAAGGAGACATCTCATTTGATAATAAAATCGATGGCGAGAAACATTTGGCAGGCAATCTACACTCCACTGTAACGTAAATGGTCATGGATTACCTGGCGTAGATGCTAGCCGAGACGACCCACCTTTCACGTTAGCCATTGTCAAACTGTGCCTCTCTTCAGTTGACCCACCAACTAACAAAAAACCGTTGAATTTCTTCTAATACACGCAATTGTAAGCGATATGACGTAATGTTGAATTTTAACTAATCGTATTACAACAGTATTTTATTTTTCGGACACAGACCAGCTATTTTTCGAGTTACCAAGTGATCACAGCAGACCAATCGCATGAAGGTATTGCAACATCACATACATGCTGGTAGTTAGGCTTTAGTTACTTATTATTATTGTATATAAGAACCCCACACACAGAGCCCAAAAGATGCCAATTGCAGGCGAGACTGATAGACACATGGAAAACAATTAAGGTAAAAGCATACTTAAAGAAGTGGATACGTGACCCATTACAGAAGTAAACGACATAGATTTGCAGTGGTAACCTGAGTTCGCACACACATCCTGCCACGCTTCGCCATATGTAGAATTGGACTTTGCTCTAGCGCACAGCAAGCAGAAGTTGTGATGGGAGGCCGCAGAGGGCTTTTCGCTCCAGAATGTTGAGAATTTCACTGCTGTGAACAACTTGTTCCCTGTTCATTTGCTTGATTTAGAAGTAGGCACTACATTGTCAAATGAACTTCAGCGAATGCTATTTCACTGATTGATATCACTGATTCAGGTATAGAGTGTACGGACATTTGATTGGCCCAGTCGAGTAAAAAATATCTCCTCGCGCAGACAAGTGGCCAGTAATAAAAGGAAATTTGCAAGCCGGCACGTTAGAAGTTGTTTACTAGATTCAGCATAAATAGTTTCGGAAAAATCAGGTGGCCCAACCGATAATTTAACCTTTTGTACTTTGCTTCAAAATGTTGGCTATAGAAATTCCTATAAAAGAATATCAGGATTTTAAAAATTCATCCCATCAACTTCTGAATAGGAGTGTGTTCACACAAGCCTATCCGCAGAGAGAACGATTGTGTTTCATATAGAAACATTGTTCATCTTGTCTTTTACATAGTGACGCGTTCCTTTATTTTATTGTGATAAATAACGGAGCATCTTTTATAAGCTATATCTAATGGACATCAAATTAAAATAATCGTTGACAACAATGAAGAATGACAGTTTTACGATCGATATCTATTACTTAGGCAGGTACTCCTTGTGGATTACCATAATGACGCCTTGATCGCAATTAAGTTAACACATTCGGAAGCATAATTTAAATTTTTGGGCTCTTTAATTTTAGTTTTGTACATGAAGGAAAATGCAATAGGAAGTGTGGGAACATTTTATGTGGTTATTATTAATCGTTGTTTAAAACATACACAATTGTGCCTTTCCTTTTTTTTCAATAATTATTTTAATGCACTAGTTCACATCAGTATATGCAATTTGAACAAGCATATAACAACTAAACGGTGTTTTCAAGTAGCCATGTTTGAATTGGTTATTTGTTGGACATTCCTGTATTCATACCCCATGTGGTGTAATCTTTAAAACAGACATGTCGTACTATTTCCACTGTACATGTTACATTACCTGTGTTGGGTTATTCCCGGGAGATAAACAATAGTTTCCATGACTTCTGAATCAGCAATAGTATATAGATATACTTACTAACATATTTCAACAGTAAGATTTAAGAACTTTTATTTCTCAATTCAACCAGATATTTCATCTAGTTCCTTTGATTACATTACAATTCCATTATATTTTTAACAGTTTCTTCCAGATAAGTTCTTAGCTCAGATTGAACTGAATATCACATTTAAAGCAAACAACTGACTACTGCCAGACCGAACCCTACAAGACTGACTCCTAAATGACCCCTAAATGACACCTAAATTATCTCTTAATGACCTCTAATGACACATAAACGACCACTAATGACCCCTCATGAGCCATAAATGCTCCATAAATGACCCTTCCTGCTCCACAAATGCCCCTTCTCCTCAAATGACCTACAAGTGACCCCTCTTGGTCAGAAAATGATTATTTAATCTCTGCAAATGACTTCTAAATGACCACAACTACATCGCAAATGATACACTTAAATAACCCCCACTGTTCACCAATAGACCCCTAAAAAACCACTCTTGCTCCGAAAAAAGCATCTAAATAGCCCTTCATGCATCGCAAATTACCTCTTAATAACCCCTAAATTCTCCCCAATGATCCCTAAATTACCCATAAGTATCCCTAAATGAGCCCTAATGAGCCCTTACGACCCCTAATGAACCCTAAACGAAACTTATGAACTCTAAACATTCATGGAAAGACTGACTCCCACCGAATGACTCCTACATGTGATGTCTGAATGCCTGCATGTGAATGGCCAGCTGCTATCATGTGGCAACTCGGTGATTGACTTGTTGACATCCGCACAATTACTTATTTGTAACATGATTTGTTCAATGTCAACATGACATCATAGGGCTTGCATACATGTATATTGTTGGCAGTTCCTAAGAGGATTATTTCGACAGCAGCGGATGTGAAATGTGGATCGTCTTGGCTAGATTCTACACTAGGTAAACCATGATCAGTTACGTTAGAATGGAGTGGTTATTGCCCATTGATGGTTTCTAGCGATTGATTTCTTCTTCGAATAAGATGTTTTCTGTTTTACTAACGCTATCGTCATCTTCGGCTATCACTACCAGCATCTACCTTCTTCATTGAATTTATATTGTTTAAGATTCATATGGTAACAATTAACTTCTTGAGATGTGACACATACATCACTGTAAGCATCTACTGTCATCAGTGCAGCACGATCAACTACAGATGGTACAGTATTATCAACTTACATGAGTATGAGTCCTACGATATCTACATTAGATCAATCGAAGACTTCGGCTGCGGTACCTAGAACACCATTGCAAACAATACTTTCGTATTAAGCTCCAGTACCTTCAACTTTTACATCTCAGTCAGATTATTTGCCTGAACCACTTAATCGACATCAGTATCACTTTTGTGATATGACATATACTTTCGGCTACAATGTACGGCGCCATGAAAGAAGTCATTGTTCCAAGAATCCCTGTCGCTTGTCGAACTTGTGTGACAGGTACGGTAAGCAGTAAAGCTGTCCCTAAGGTTCCTTAGACATGGAAATACCTGTAGAGGTGAAGTCCATTTCTCATCAGTACCTCAATACCAGGTTTGCTGCAAGCAGATCTCTTGTCACTTCGGTACATGTCCTGAAACATTCAGTTACCTACATAATCCGCCCTGCACATTGTGTCGGTGTAATAAGTGACACATTATTTTTGCACAATGATAACACGAGTTCTGAATAGAGAGAAGCAATAAAGACCCTAACATACTACCACGGTGTATATGTATAGATGCATATATATGTGTATATATATATATGAATATTGTAATTTTTTCAAGCTATATGCAATCGTATTTGTAGGATATAAAATGAATTTAATACAAANTAGAGAGAAGCAATAAAGACCCTAACATACTACCACGGTGTATATGTATAGATGCATATATATGTGTATATATATATGAATATTGTAATTTTTTCAAGCTATATGCAATCGTATTTGTAGGATATAAAATGAATTTAATACAAAATGTTTGTGAATAAAATGTATTTTTATTTCATGTTAATCTAATATACCAGAATAAAATAAATAAATAAAAGAAACAGAATTAAAATAAATTTATTTAACACATATTGTAAAAATGCCATTTTACTTTATGGAAAAATGTAAAGTTCAATGAAAAATGCATTATTAAAACCTGATAACTTAAAATGTTTTCAATAAATAGTATCAATTTAATATATGCTGCAGTAATTCAAAGTCCTGCAACATGAATGTAGGTAAACTGCTGATTGGAAAATAAACTTTTTAAATTAGATGAGGATAAATTATTTTATAAATGGAGTTGGTACAAACAAATATGAGTTCCGACAACTCGCCTGACAGCTAAATCTGTAGAATGAGCGTATACCGACTGCTTGCCTTACAGTAAAGAGCCTAGTCTGTGCCCATAAAATATCTACATATATAATTTTCATGTAAAGATATGGGCCTACTCTGAGGAAACTCACATACTATTTCGACCCTGAAGAAATCATGCAGGCACTTACAAAACAGTATATGTTATTTCAATATGCTTATAGGCTTATGTATATATAAATATTAAATTACTTTAATTTTTATTTTATTCAAGAAAATGTATATCCCTGTCTTATATGTACATACGTAGGTACATATATGAAAGTACCTTATTGTATGTTGGTTTCCTCAGAGTGCTCCCATACTTTTGATATACTTATAAATTATCTGGAAGAATGCCTTTTGTTGGCACAAGCTAGGCTCTTTACTACAATGCAAGCTGTCGGTATACGTTCATTATACAGGTATATAGCCATCAGGCAAGTTATCGAAATACATATTTGTTTTATACAAACCCCATTTCGATAATCTCTTAATTTCATCAAATTTAAAAAGTTACTTTTACAACTATCATGTATGATGCAGGACTTTGATTAACTTCATGATTTATTAATACAGTACTTCTTATTAAAAAATGTTAGTTCTCCAATTTCAAATATGATTTTTTTCTTTAATTTTTTATTTGAACATACAGTAACATGGCACTTAAAACAATACTTTTTAATTAAATTCATATTAATTCCATGCATTTTATTTTTAATTTTTTTTTGTCATATAAGGTAAACAATAAATAAAAAACAATTTTTAATTCACAGACATTTTTCATTAAATTAATTTAACATTCTACAAATACAGTTGCATATGTCTTCGATAAAATTACAGTATTTTCTTTATACATATATGCATCCAAATATATGCACCATTGTTGTAGGTTAGACTTTTATCTTTCTCGCTATTCACACTCGTGTTATCATTGTGCAAAAATATCTTGTCAATTATTACAGAGACACAATGAGTAGGGCAGATTATGTAAGTATCTGCCTATTGAGGACATGTACCGATGACATAAGAGACCGGCTTGCAGCAAACCTTGTATTGTGGTACTGATCAGAAATGGCGTACACCTTAACAGGTCATAATTGCATGTATAAGGAAACTGTTGGTAAAGCTGAACTTCTTACCGCATCTGTCACACAAATATGATATGCGACAGGGATTCTTGACACAATGAAATCTTTCATTTCGCCATACACTGTCGCCGAAAACAAATGTCTTATCACAAAAGTTTTTCTAATGTCGACGAAGTTTTTCAGGCAAAGACTTTAATGGAGTTGTTACAGATGCAATTACTGGAGCGAAATACGCAAGTGTTGTTTGCAATGGTGTTCTAGTTACTGCAACCGAAATGTTCGACGACTCCTTTGAAAATTTCGTAGGATATACATTCAAAGAAGTTGATGGTACTGTACCATCTGAATATGATCGTGCCGCTCTGGTGGCAGTAGATGCTTATAATGATGTAAGTGTAACAGCTGAAAAAGTCGATGGCACCATACGAAGCTTAAACGATAGAACTGGACTGGAAAAAGTACATGCTGCTAGTGATAGACGATGAAGTTGATGGTGTTGGCAGAACAGTAAGTATCTTACTCGATGAAGAATTCGATCACGAGAAACCATCGGTGTGTAATATATACTCCATTCTAACATAATTGACCATAGTCTACCTTGTGTAGAATGACGCTGCTCCCCACCTGTGTTGTATAGGATGGTTCGTAAGGTCAACAGTTAAGGTTAGCTGCACAGACTATAGATACATTGATGGTTGAGGGTATCAAACAATGACTTCATCACGACTTAATTTTGAACCAGTTTTTTTAACGGGAATTCATTCAAACATTCACGGCACTGTTGCGGGAAGAATACATACTTTAACGACCTGTGAGTTCAAGACCTGAAGGGCTGATGACAATGTTCTGGCTACGCTTCCGATGCTGTGGGGGCATTAGGTGACAGGACAGGCCCCTAACTGACGATGTAGTAACTTATCTGCACATGTTGCGTGATAGTTGTTCCGGCAGTTGAGGTCTGGTGAGTTGATGGCCCAGATACATTCCGGCAGTAGATGAGATCTGGTGATTAGGATGGCCCTGTTATAGGCCCTCTATCTGGCTGTTGTTGGTGTGTTGCACTCAGCTGGCTTCCTCTCGACATGGCGCTTCTTGTTGAAGCTCACCACTCGCTCCATTCTCGGCATAGGGTAGTAACTGACTGCTTACTTCCCTACCACGTCCCGGCGAGTTGGCCCTTGGCGGTCTCCCACCCCGGCCCTCGGCGCGCAGTTACACTGGACTAATCCCACTAGCTCGACATGGCGCTCCTCGTTAGAACTCACCTCTCGACTCCATCTTCTCGGTGCGTTATTGTAACTGACTGACTGGTAATTGACTGACTCATGCGGTACTGACTGACTGTCTCACATCCCGGTGTGGTGATACTACTCGTCCGACCTAACTCTGGTAACTGTCTAACTGCTTCTGCCCTGCACCCCGCGTTTCGCGTCCCGATATGGCTGACCCCTTAATGTTGCGACTGACCCATGCTGCTGATGGATGTGGCTGAGTTACGATATCCCGACCTTGGTAACAGAGGCCCTAACTTACTCTTTCGGTGCAGAGTACCGCAGTTTCCGACTGCCTCGATATGACTGACTGACGGTCTCTCTCGGCACGGTGATCAAAACTGATCTCTCTGTGCGGTTATAATGAACTGACCATCTTCTCTCTCGTAAATTCGCTTATATCCTCTCTCTAGCCTCCCTCCCTAAGAGTTCCTACATGTGTCTCCCTTGTTGGGTGGAGTTTGATGGGAGAAAGGCGAAGTCCGCAGCATACTTCATACACGTGCCATGGTTCTTGTTTTTGGGTGGAAGGAGGGTGACATGCACCCTGAAACTAACCCTGTCAGCTTTCCTTCTGCAGCATGTGTCCCATTTGCCCTGGGGTTTGGTTACAGGTGGATGAGGAGTTCACGTGACAGCACCTTCAATCTTGTCAGCTGTTTTCTCTGGCATGTTCTTGACTTCGGGCGGAAATAAGCCCTACCTTCTCGTCATTTCTCGGCGTTTACAAATTTTACTGGGCTACCTAGGGGGGGGGGGCGGAGGAGGCCTGAGATGCAGCGACACATGTAATGGCCTGCACGCACTACTACATCTTGGCTTGACCTAGGTATACATTAATGGGCGACGTGTGTCGTCCGGAAGTCCCTACACTGGTTTAAGCCGGCAGGGGGGAGGGGGGATGGTAAGTGACAGCGCCGTTTCTAGCACTTCCTATATGCGTTACGCATCAAGAAGATAGTCAAGACGATTTAACTTACACATCATGCGTTGTCAATCTCAGCCTCTAAGCTGACTCCCAAAACTGAATATAATATACATGTATGCAAGTCCTATGATGTCATGTTACCATTGAACGAATCATATAACAAATAAGACATTTTGCGGACATTGAACATACAGTCACCCAGTTTGTGACAGCAGCTGGCCAATCGCATTTAGGCATTCAGACATTACTTGAGGAGTCAATCTGCAAGAGTCAGTAATACCATAAATCTTTCCATCAATCTCGCAAGTTTTCCATAAATCATTTCTTAATATTAGGCAATATTTCCATTAATCATTCGCAAAATTTCCATAAATAAGCAGCTAAATGAGCTCCACAATCCCTCTATATTTTCCACAATCAAGGTTTATTTAGAGGATATTATGGGTCGTTTAGGCGTCGTTAGGAGCCATAAGTGGTAATCAATAGGTAATTGAATGGTTTGTATTTTGGTCTGTGAGTAGTCAATTATCTGCTTTAAGTGTGACAATGAGTTCAATCTGAGCGAAGAACTTAGCTGGAAGAAACTCTTAAAGATACAATAGCATGGTAATGTGATAAAGGATGTATATTAAATGCCTGATTAAATTGTGGGATAAAAATTCTTAATCCCACTGACAAATGTGTAAGTTACATATATATGTAGCAATACCTAGGTCAAGTAGATCCACATGTTGCTTCTATGGAAAGGACTTCGGTTTTTTTTTCGTAAAGGTGGTGCAAGCCAATGATTGTACTATGTTTACTGTAGAGACTACCTATATGAAAGTATCTTCTCCCACTGCTAGAAAATTTCATAGAAAATAGTGCTGCTACTGTGTAAATATCGTCAGTAAAAGCTGCCATGCTAGGCAAAATATGAGAACCGCCTGTAAAAAGAGTACTTTTCGTGCGTTGGAGCATTATGACAATGGCCGCACAGGGTATAAGCAAGGTGATATATTTAAGAACCACATCAAGGACGTTAAGGATTCGTCTTTTCAGAGCCAGCCAGTTTTTCAGTTAATATCACTTGTTGCATCGTTGTGTAGTGATTCGTCAGGCTATTATTACGAGACAGTGAACGTCAGTGATGGAATGAGAGACCTACGAGACATGGTAAATTGTTTGGTAGGTGAGGGGGACTAGCTACGGTCAGCAAAATGTATAGAAGAGGGGGAAGACTAGATTTGGATGGTAGGTTGGTTGCTTAGTTGCTTATGTGTATATTGATGTCGGCTGAGCTATTGTAAGTAAATAACGAGGGAAGTGGATCGACAAGAGGTGTGATGGCCTGGGGCATGGGTGGTATTGGGAGGTATATTTGCTTTTGTTTGGTCAATAATTCTCTTTATGTATCGGAAGATTGGCCTGCTATTTAGCCCATGAAATATAGAAGGGCTGGTTCATTAATTTGCTGATTATCGTACTAGGGAGATGCTGTGCTCTGCCATACTTACAAGAATCGAGCCCCCAATGGCACAGAAGTACGATTTGGTTTAACTAATAAATACACATTTTTTCTCGGCAATTATTAACCTTTTTAAACACTGCTTAGCGATTTTTCTTGATGATTTGAGTTTATTGTTATTAAGGTTAAGGTTATGGCCGCCAACATTACAGATAGGTGCTGGAGCCAGTCACATAATATGTTCGACAATTTTTTTTTCTTCAATTTTTTTCACATTTTTCTTAATTTTAGAGTCAAATATAATTTAATTAATGGCTAAGGCTACTAGCAACCGACATGGGTATCGCAGTCAGTGATGTATTATGTTCTTAAATTTTCGTATTTTTCCTTTGAAAATCAAAAAAAATTTTTCTAGATTTTATTTTTTATGGTTATATAGGTTAAGGTCTTCAATAACCAACATGGTGGTCGGGGTTCATGAATGTAAGATGTGTATTGATTTTTGTAATTAATTTTTTGTGACAATTCTTGATTTTTTTTATTATTGGAAGGTGGATAGGTAGGGGTCGAGGTTGATGGTTCAGGTGAGTGGTTTGTGCACGATGGGGTAAGTGGGTTAAGAATATATGTTCTTCGATGTCTAGAATATTTTTAAGATGATTCTTGGTTTAATAAAAAATTCCAGGTAGTAGGTGCAGGGAGGAGTCGTTTGTTAACTGAGGATGGGGTGGGAAGAGCAAGAGGAAGGGGGTGTGGAGCTATATGTTCTTCGATTTATACAATTTTTTTTATATTTAGTGATGTTTTATAATAGTGGCTAGAGTTGTGCGAGGCGAAGGGGGATTAATGAGGGTGGAATGGGTTGAGAGGAAAGTTTGGATGTGGTAGTGCAGAATGAGGGTTGGGGGAATAGGCCATGGCAGCTGATTTTCCCCGATCTTATGGACCTGGTTCGGAACCTCGAATCCTCTTACTGATCTGAGAATTAAGTGGTTTATTCTGTTAAGAGCCTCGAATCTTGTTGCTTGCCTGAGGAATGTTCAGCTCTTGCTTCCAGAAGTTCGGATTTGCTTTTCCTCATTTTTTCCCATTTCCTTAAAAATGTTTTGTGAAATAATAAATTTTTTTAAATAATTGTTTACGGCAGTGTTTTTTCTTGGTAGTGCCAGTTATTTTGTCCAAAAATATGGCCACCGGTCAACCGGACTGATAGAGCTGGAGGTGATGCTTTTCAAGATGGCGGATGAGTGTAACCTAGAATCATGATGCATGTGTCATGAGGCAGAAGGAACGACATAATACAACTCGCCAGAAAAATTGGAAAAAGTATTGTTTCCAAATAAGGGTCAGTGGGATATTTTTGAATTAGAGGAGTGGCAGAGAATTCTTTGGAATCAAGAGAAACATACACACACACAGATATAGAGTGGAGAAATTTAAAAAATCGCAGAAGAAGAATCGGCAAAAAAAAAAGTGTTAATAAGATTTAGACACACAAGATCGTTAATAAAATTCTTGAATTCCCAAGGGTTGAGAAATTCCTCAAGACCAGCAGTTAACATTCATAATCATATTTCTGATCGCTTTATTTTAAGGAGACCACAACATAGTTTGGAGATGTGAGGATATTTAAAATGTTCGTTTTGGATTGCTACATGATGCGCAACCGATTCCCCAGATTTATGTTTCTACCTGTGCGTTATTTCAAGCTCAGGAAAATTATAATCCAGGAAACTTGTGCTATTTTTTTAATAAAGCGTGTATGTAATATGTGTGCACATTTTAATGAAGAAAAGGCACTTGGAAGCACAATCACGATGCAGAAGTTTCAAACTCGTTGGTCAAGACCATGACAATACAATTATTGCTTGGCATTACGATTATTTTTCATCAACAGGACATGAAGTTCTCTAGAGAGTAAAATAATACGCGAAATATTGGGCCCACGCACGTGGTACTGTTTACATCCGGGTAATTACTGCATATGTCGGGTGTTAAAATTACTTCTTCGTTTTAAAGTAGTTGTGTAACAATACTTTCCAGGAAGAATTCACTTATTATTGCCGTTCGCCAATTCACAACTTCAGAGCGATGATACATAACAGTAGTAGGAAAATGCATGTTCTGTGCCAGGTGCTGGGAACTGCAGAGCCATGGTGGCCATCTTGAATAATATCACGAGGCAACCTCCTTATGTGTAATTCCTGGTCAACATCGGCCATCTTTGATTTCACCTTCTGCTCTGTAATTCCTGGCTAATGGCAGCCATATTGGATTTCTCCACTGCTGGGCTTGCATTCTGAGTGAGGCGTTTTCTCAGAGACCTCCAGATTTATTTTATTTTCTCATGTTCTCTCATTCCTTCCTACTGGACATCCACACTTGAGTGGAGCAGCTATCCCGACATCAATGCTCTATCATTCCATGCCAGCACCATCATTATGCCTGAAGAATATTAGAATTCATTTCCCCATCATGCAAATACTCTCATCATTCTCTTTCATTAAATTTTTGTTTTCTCATATTCCTTCTGGTTTCTTATACATAGCATCCTAATGGGAATTATTCTCTTGTTCTGACATTCCACCATGCTTTTTCTCATATCCTATCTGATCTTTTTTCACTTGGCATCCTAGTGGGGACAAGTCTCATTCCCTGTCATTCACACTTGGTTTTCTCATATCCTTTCTGGTATTTTTTCTCCTGGTGTCCGGGAAGCAACACGTCTCATGCTGTTATTTCACTTTGGTTTTCTCGTATCCCTTATAGGCTCATTTCACTTAAACAACCTCGTATGGACGAATCTCACATTCTGTCATTCGACTTTGGTTTTCTCATATTTTTTCTGGTATTTTTTCTGCTGACTTCATGGCAGGGACGAGTTTCATGTTCTGTCTTTCCACCTGCGTGACACAGAGTGAGGCCTGCTCACACATGCTAGCCTAAGAGTCGCACAGTACGCACTCCAAGTACATCCTTAGCCCAATTATAAGCATAGTTGGCTATAATTTCCGAACTGTTTAAAATACAGCCACCAAATTCATAACATTGGGATCATCCTCAATAACATTAAAAGGGCCGCATAGTCAAGTATGCCCTAAGCCTACTTATAGAATATATGGGTACAATTTTCAAGCCATTTAAAATAAAGTCACTAAATTCAAAACATACGAATCACTATCAGCAATGAAAAGGACTGCAGGGTCAATTATTCCATAAGCCTAATTATAAGCATGGTTGGCTGTTATAAGCATAGTATTTCCTATGCCAATGTATAGTAATATTAACTGTAATTTCTAAACTGTTTAATATACAACCACCAAACTCATAACAAAGGCATTACCCCGACAATGAAAAGGGCCGAAGGTTCAAGTACGCTTTAAGCACACTTATAAGCATAATTTAGTGTGAATTCCGAACCATTATGATACTACCACCAAATTATGTATCACCCCCCAACGACAAAAAGGTCCGCAGGGTCAAGCACATCCTAAGCCCTCTTGTAAGCACAGTTGCCCAACATTTTCCACCCACCGAAATCATAGGAATCAAATTAATTTCAAGTAGGGGCAAGTAAATTTTAAGGCTTCTTAAAAGCATAGTTGACCACCATTAAACTATAGTCGTCAAATTCATGATATAAACATAGCCGCCGACAACGAAAAGGATGATAATGTGAAGTTTGCCCTAACCCTCGTTTAAGCATAGTTGGCTACCGTTTATCACCCACAAGGGCTAACGTCACCAAATTCATAACATAGTTATACATTCCGATGAAGAAAACGACCGCAGGGTCATATACATCATAGGCCATCGTATAACTATATTTGATTGCCATTTAGCACCCACAGAAGCTATATTCGCCATAATCATATTATATGCCGAAACCTCCAATGTCAAACAGGGTAGTAGTGACGTAGAAAATCAGTGAGGGGTCAGCAGTGAGAGGTTGGCAGTGAGGGGTCAGCACTGATAGGTCAGGGAAGACCTGTATAAAATATATGAAACCGTTATGTGCATGATAAATCAGTCATATAAAAAACTTTTAAGCTTTAGCATTTATGAAATTATTTCACGAGCATGGCATCATAACGAGTCAAAATATATAAAAAATACCCGATGGAGCCATAGTCAACGATAGTGATATCAGTGTATCTATCATACCAAGAAGTTAAGTAAAAGCTAGAATGCATGTCGACATAAGAATAGACGAATGATCACAAGGGTAACCAAAAAATTTACTAAATTGTTTCAAGTGCGATACATATTGTGCGACTTATAAGACTGTGTTACTTTGCTTGCCACAAAACAGCATACTTTTTAAAATATTAGTCGTGCAAGAGAAACGTCATTGCTATATGCTGACAGAAACATACATCAAAAAATTAATTATAAAAGCATTTAGTGATAAGCATACCAACCCTTGTATATTAAGCAAGCATCGATAGCGGTGCGTCATGCTAGTCAAAAAATAAAAAAACCAGTTTTGCGAAGCCGAGAAGCACATGCGCGATAGTGCCAACACTACTACATACTAATAAAAACATATATAAAAACCAAAACGTAAAAGAAAAATTGTTTTAAGCACTTACCAACCACCGTAATTACATATTACAGAAGCGTCGGGTGCTGTATACTGTTTGTTAAACGATGCTATAAAATACCAGACCAACCTGCTCAGTTTAAAAGAATAGTAAACGACTTTCTTACGAAACGACTGAAACAAAACCATCGCATTCAGAGTATATTCAACAATCACAACACTTGTAGCAGAACACATCCGATCCTGCCAAATCTGCCAGATCAACCAATATCATGGGAAACTGTAAGGCAGCCAAGGCAGTCGACCGGCAGTGCGGACACCATACAGGTGTTGACAAGTCGAACGGATGGCACAGAAGATTAGCTATGTCAGGCTCCAGGGTGGCAGATCTAGCGGAGTAACACATAAAATTCCCTTTACTGGTGGAATTCTGTTATGCAGTACAGGGTTACAATTTTTAAAATTTTTAATCATATAGATAAATTTTATTTTTTGAATACATACCAATTATAGTACCTGAAATGTAAGCACGTAGGAAACAACATACATATAAACCATTAGACGCCCAAGAGGGACGACACTGCCATGCACAGAGGTAAACGGATTTAAAAAATATTATAACTTAAATAGTTATAAGCATTTGCGAAAAAAAATGCAAATTGCACGATCATCGGGCACTGTATGTTGTGTTAGACGAAAACATTGCCTTGTGAAGTGCAGAAACAATAAGGACACCACTGCTATACACTGATGTAAACTGATATAAAAAAAAATTTGCAGGAAAATATTTATAAGCACTTGCCCACCATCGCAATCATACTAGGGTTATTCGGAAAGTAAGGTCTGAATCGCCATAGCTAATCGAATGTCGCGCGAACATTGTAACACGCATACGCACCGACTCCCGGCATTACTTGCTCGTCAAACGACGCCATTTGCATTGGTATTGAAAAATAGAGAAGCATGTAAAGAATTAAATAAAAAAGGTTTTTAAAAAAAATTGTGATGGTTTATGTTTTATAAGAATCGGACCTTACTTTCCGAATAACCCTCATATATAACACATGCATACCCCTTTATGAGATGAATTCAGTTTTACAGTACTATGTAAGAATTTTTTCGTTCGAATATATCAAGCTTTAAATATTGACATGTCTCTTTATAATGTCGCTTCGAATATACTGTTGTTGGTAGAGGATATCGGTTATGTCCAGCCTACTCACATTTAGTTATATTAAATACAGTTACTACCACCACACATCCTTCAGAACTTCTTTCTTTCGTCGAGAGGTCATAGCCTAAATGATGGGATGTGTTCTAGTTGTCAGAAAATTTTATAAGCTATCAGGACATGTGGAAAAATTAAATCACTTATAGCACTTGACAAAGATACCAAGCTTTCATACCTGCCTAATGAATTCCTTCTGACATATGCACGACACGAAATAAAATCCGTCTTCAAACACCTATATATCTATTTGCAACAGGACGAAGATATTTTTGGCTGTCTCCCATATCTAGGATGTTTCCAAGGTAGTGCTATCATTACAGACACACCACATCCAAAGAGCTGGTGTAAGACACACCAAGAGCGAGCAGCAAAAGCAGAATTAGAAAAACAAATCACCCCCAACACTGAAATATGACCGTCGGTAAAGTATTTGACAGGTCAAATAGTCAACTTCACAGGCTGGACAGCAATCGACCTGATAAGGTAACATATTTCAGTCCAGCAAACATGCTGATGTCTGCACCACACAGCGAGCAGTCATCTACTGAAACTGCCCGAGACGGGACAGCAAACTAGCATGCAGTGTGCACATTACGCAAGCCAGCATCTTGTAAAAACGGATGTCATTTCGTCGACAAGCATAGTGCTGGAAAGCAGATCGTTACGATTACATTCATCTACTAAGATCATGTACTCTGCTACAATATGAAGATAGAATCAATGGTTGAAGACCTACCATCTGTAACTCTGTCGGCATCATCAACAGGAACGAGCCCTGAAGAGTCGCTACAAGCAATACAGTATCGATGTTACTATTGTGGAAATACTTTTAGTACATTTATTTAATGCATGCTGAGATGAAAACTGCCACTGCATGTTCACCTCAGCATACAAGGCGTTCCACTCTGATATCTGTGATGATGTGCTTGCCCGCAATAAAAAACCTGTATAGGCAAAACAAGAACTGTAAAGGCAATGTTTGTCGTTCATCGCGAAACGAGTGCAAGTATTGAAGCAAGACTTCGCTAACCACAGCAGTGCCAAATGTCATGAAGATAGTAACTTTCCATTTGAGATCGTCTACAAGACTTACCCATGAGATAACTGATGTGTGGTATTTGCGAATAAGTGTGTCTTGAATGCTCACAGAAGGGATTGTTCTCAAAAATAGTCACCATAAATGTTTTGCTCGAATGAAGAATAAGGTGAACTTGTATGAAATATTATTTTTTATTCTTATTATGTCAAGTCTGTAAAATATAGGTAAAGTGTATAAATTAATTCTAGGTTATTNGAAATATTATTTTTTATTCTTATTATGTCAAGTCTGTAAAATATAGGTAAAGTGTATAAATTAATTCTAGGTTATTCGTTTATCTTGACCCATGCTAATATTAGGTTCACCTCTATCACTAGGAAAAAAATCACCAGATTTTGCCTAAGTCTGAAAGAGAATAAATATTTTTGCATAATGTCAAGTCTCGAACTCAGGTCTCTTACGATGGCTTATTGAGCGATACACACAGATGCTCTCACCATCTTCGTTTCTCCAGTCAACTGCTAGAGTGCACGATTATCATCTTCAAGGGTCGCGGTGGTCTTCAGCTATTTTGTTTCCGTGTCACTTTTACGGAGATGCTAACATCGCATATGTCAAAGATAGCGGCCACTAGGAGCACTTATATCGACACAAATGGCAAAATTCAGATATGCAGTATGTAGAACACCCAACTATGACTGCAATACTGGGCGGAACAAGCTAAAAAAATTCCAAATGCACGAGGTTTTTTGATCCAATTGCCAATGAGTGCTGNATGCAATACTGGGCGGAACAAGCTAAAAAAATTCCAAATGCACGAGGTTTTTTGATCCAATTGCCAATGAGTGCTGCAGCACGACAGTTCCGATATCACAGTGGGATCGCAGAGGCATGGTTTAACTGTCAATGCTAAAGGTCGCAATAAACACCTTGTGGTTTGGGGGGAACCTCGTGCAACATATAAGACCTTCCCATACAGGAAAAATTAAGTCACATAATAATAATTAATAAAGTCTCAACATTGACGCATGTGCGCTGCGAGCGCGACGTCATATCAAACCTCAACAATAAAAAAATAATAATACCTGATATGTTTACAGTCTGCAACAGCGATATCGGTGTTGCTATTGTGACGAGAACTTTAGTTAAATGCTGGATGCCCATCAACAGGCAAAAGAGCTGACGTTCACAAGAAACCACCTAAAAAATCATTCTACATAATGACAAATGCATTACACTATTTACCAGCGGTGATAATTTGAAGACACATTACACGATTTTTAAAGGCTGTGTTACTTTCTTGCCACTGAATATCATGTATTTACTAAGTGCTAACTTAAAACACAACACTGCTACATATTGATGATAAGATATAAAAAAATGAAAAGGAAAATAGTAAACTCTTACCAACTGATACATATTGCGGGAGCCACGAACGCTGTGCATTATCTTATATCAAAATACTGTAATTACCATCGTGGAACACTGATGCCAGCAGACTTAAAAAAGTAAAATAGTTATAAACACCTACCACCAACATGTATTACACAAGCAACGAGTANCTGATGCCAGCAGACTTAAAAAAGTAAAATAGTTATAAACACCTACCACCAACATGTATTACACAAGCAACGAGTACTGTAAATCTCATCAGTCACTACTACACCATAGCAGCACCTGAAAACTGAAGTGGAAGCCTTGGTTAGTACAGCTNTTGTAAATCTCATCAGTCACTACTACACCATAGCAGCACCTGAAAACTGAAGTGGAAGCCTTGGTTAGTACAGCTCAATTGCAAACAATATTCCCTAGGTACACCCTCCAAACGAGCTACGCTAATATTCAGAGACACACGAACTCCACTACCAACCAATGGGTAATGTGCGAACATCGAGCAATGTAGCTCAAATAAGTCTAAAATAAAATAAGACAGAGTCGCGAAGACGAGGGAGCAACAAGGTCGACACTGCTTAATAACAATGCGAACGGATATATTGAATGAAATTGACGCTATTCCCCACCTGTGGCCTACAGGGTGGTTCATAGGGTCGGAGTTAATTCCTCCAGGCACAGACTTAAATGTGCCTTGAAGGTTGAAGGTATATCACACAATGACTTCATCACGACTTCTTAGTTTGGAACAGGTTTATTGAATAGGAATTTCCTTATACATTCCCGGCACTGTTGCGGGACTTTACACATACTAAAACACCCTGCGAGTTCAAGGCCTGAAAGGCTGGTCACAAAGTTAGAGTAATTTTTTTCGAATAGCATGATGCACAGTGTTTGATTCTCACACAATATACATGGGTTGTTAAATGCNAGTTAGAGTAATTTTTTTCGAATAGCATGATGCACAGTGTTTGATTCTCACACAATATACATGGGTTGTTAAATGCTTATACCTATTTGCTTTTATAACTATTTTTTTTAATCTATTTGCATGAGCGCATAGCAGTGAAGTCTCTCTTGCATAGCTAATTATATTAAAAAGTATTTTGTTTTGTGGCAATCAAAGGAATGCAGCCTCTACAAATCGCACAATGTTACCCACTTGACTCATTGTAGTCATTATTTACAGTTGGCTCATGTGATCATTTGTACTTTCTTATTTCGATGTGCTTTCTGGCTTTTACCAAACTTCCTGGTGAGATTGCAACACTGATATCACAATTATTGACTGAGGCTCCATAAGGAATTTTTTTATATATTTTGACTCGTTGACATTATGCTTCTGATGTACTTTCCCATAAGCTTTTTCTTTTATGAATTTTTACATGACTAATTTTTCATGTGCAGGCCGGTTTTTTTATATTTTACAGTATGTTTCCCCGATCCTTGCATGCTGAACCCTCACTGCTAACCCCTCAGTACTGACCCCTCACTGCCAGCTTCTTAGTGCTGACTTCTCCCTGCCGACCACTCACTTCTGCCCCTCACTGCTGACCTCTGCCCTCCCACCCTGTTCGTCATTGAAGGTTTTGGCCTATGATATGAATTTAGTGACTATAGATTCTGTAGGTGTTAAATTGCAGCCAACTATTCTCATACGAAGTCCAAAGGTGTACTTGAGCCTGTGGCCTTTTTCTCCTTGGAAGTGATGCCTATGTTATGAATTTGGTGACATATCTGGACAACACACCCAATACAATTGGTTGATACGAATATGCTCGGCTTATAGTATACTTGACATTACCATCCTGTGCTTTGTCAACTTCGATATTGTTGTTATGATATCTACAATATATGTCTAGTGCTGCCATCTACGTTTGTCGTTAGCAGTTAAGATTTTTTTAAAATAAAATCAGTCGTTGCTCTGTCTTTGTACGATACGTTGTTTTATTTTAGGTTATGGACCGTTCGCTCTACAAAACCACAGTTTCGCGATTTTCTTGCTTTTAAGAAGTATTTTGCAGTTACGTTTAGCAAGAGTTAAAAGCAGATTACAAAAAGTGCGCGATTGAACTGTGACGTGACGGATTGTTGTATTTATCGGACTGAACAAGTTTAGTGCATCAGATTCAAAATGTCAACGAACTATCTTGTTAACGTTCCCAAGTTAAAGGGGCGTGATAATTACAACGGATGGTGTTTCGCGGCGGAGAATTTCTTAATACTCGAAGGCACGAAAAATTGTGTGAAGCCAGAAGTCGATAAAGAAATAAATTCTGCAGATGACGAAACAACCAAAGCGAAGTTGATTATGACCATCGACCCGTCTTTATACGTTCACGTAAAAAATGTTACATCTTCGAAAGAATTGTGGGCAAAGTTGAAACAATTATTCGATGATAGCGGTTTTTCACGAAGAATAAGTTTGCTACGGAATTTGATTTCGATTCGCCGAGAGAGTTGCAGTTCGATGACGTCGTATGTGACGCAGATTATCGATACAGCACAGAAACTCAGCGGAACAGGATTTGAAATTAATGATCAGTGGACAGGATCGTTACTATTAGCAGGATTGCCTGATCGTTTTTCCCCTATGATCATGGCAATTGAGCATTCAGGCATTCAAATGACGGCAGATTCTATCAAAACAAAGCTGTTGGATATGGATTTGGCAAGTCATGATGATGAGTGTGAAGTTAGCGGCGCTTTTGCGGCTCGTTCCAGGTTCAAGGGAAAGCAGAATAATTGGTCTATGGCCGGCAAGAATGATGTTGGCAACACTCAACCTTTAAAGTCAAAGTCAAATGTCAAACAGATCAAATGTTATCGATGTAAACAAACCGGCCATTATAAAAACCAGTGCACAAATAATGAAAATACCACGTCAATGCAGAAAAATAGTACCCAAGCGGGTAAGGAAGGTTCCTGACAGATATGGGTTCTCTAATCTGTGTGTTGACGGTCAAACATATGATGATGCGGCTGGTCTGTCTCTGCACGACGCTTTAAGTGGGCCTGAAAAGGAGCAGTGGGAGGCGGCTATGAGAGAAGAGTTACAATGTTTCAAAGACAATGATGCGTGGGAGTTGAGTGATGCTCCAGAAGACGGTAGAGTTGTACAGTGCAAGTGGGTGCTTCGTAAAAAGTATGATAGTGAAAATAAAGTCCGTTTTCGTGCGCGTTTAGTGGCAAAAGGTTTTACGCAAGTTGAAGGTGTGGACTTTACAGAAACTTTTTCTCCGGTAGTGAGACATACAACATTGAGATTACTTTTTGCATTGTCAGTACAACTAGGATTTAAAACTACGCATCTAGATGTTACAACTGCTTTTTTGAATGGTACTCTTGAAGAAACTATTTATATGCAGATACCAAAAGGTTTTTCAGAAAAAAACAGAAAATGGCCAAGTGCTTAAATTAAAAAAGGCTATGTATGGGCTGAAACAGTCTTCAAGAGCTTGGTACA
Organism: Clitarchus hookeri; assembly: GCA_002778355.1. Classification (NCBI taxonomy): domain Eukaryota; kingdom Metazoa; phylum Arthropoda; class Insecta; order Phasmatodea; family Phasmatidae; genus Clitarchus; species Clitarchus hookeri. The sequence goes on along the minus strand of NQII01008947.1, from coordinate 26,760 downwards.
AAAAAATAGATGAATGTTTGTTAAACATGGGTTATAATAAGTCTAAAATAGAACCATTTTTGTATACAAAAATGAAAAATCAATTGAAAACTGTAGTCACATTATTTGTCGATGACTTTTTTATTTTCTCAAATGATATTAATGAGACTAATCATTTGAAGCATGTCCTAGCAAATCAGTTCAAAATAAAAGATTTAGGAGAAATAAAAAAATGTCTAGGTGTAAATGTTACTGTTGATAAATCTCAGCAAACAATAACATTAAGTCAAAGAGATTATATTGATCAGCTGCTGTATAAATTTAATATGAGTCAATGTAAACCAGTTCGGACTCCAATGGAGACTAAGTTGAATGTATCTAACAGTGAGCATTGTGTAGGTAATTTTCCTTATCAACAGATAATTGGATGTCTTATGTATTTAACGGTTTTGACCAGACCGGATATAGCATATACAGTTGGGTATTTAAGCCAATTCAATAATTGTTATTCTAAAGAACATTGTGCATATGTTAAGCGGTTATTGAAGTATTTAAAATGTACTAGAGATTTTGGTTTAAAGTATTCTGCTAATGGTAGTTCAATATTAGAAGGATTCGCTGATGCTGATTGGGCAGGAAATGTTATTGACAGGAGGTCATATACTGGAATTTGTTTTACTTTATCTGGTTGTGTAATATCTTGGGAAACAAAGAAACAGAAAACAGTTGCTTTGTCAAGTAGTGAGGCCGAGTACATGGCGATAACAGAAGCTTGTAAAGAGGATGTTTATTTAAGAAATTTGCAATGTGAAATTACACAAAATATGTATACTATTGATCTGTTCAATGACAATCAGAGTGCACTAAAGTTAACTATAAATCCAGTTTTTCATAAGAGAACCAAACACATCGACATAAAATATCATTTCTGTAGAGAATGTGTGGCAAATAATGTTGTAAATGTTAAGTATTTGCCTACGGCTGAAATTCCTGCTGATTTGTTCACCAAAAGTTTATGTTCTGTTAAACATTATAACATTTTAGATAAATTGGGTGTGCAAATTGTTTAATATAAGCGTATATATTGTTAGATATAGTGGGGGTGTTGTTATGATATCTACAATATATGTCTAGTGCTGCCATCTACGTCTGTCGTTAGCAGTTAAGATTTTTTTAAAAATAAAATCAGTCGTTGCTCTGTCTTTGTACGATACGTTGTTTTATTTTAAATATTTATATTATGAGTTTGACGACTTCAACTTTGGTTAGTGGGTAATAGCTGACGACTTTACTTATAAGATGCCATAAAGTTTACTTGATACTCCAAGCCTGTTATTCATCAGAGGATATACTTATGAAATCAATGTGATGCCAATAGCTATGGTTGGTGGGAAATAGTGGGCAACTGCTTTTAAGAGGGCTTAGGACGTGCTTGAATCTGCGACCCTGTTCATCATCGGGGGCGATGACTGTGTTATTATTTGGTGACTATGTCTTAAACTGTCCGAAAATTACAACCAACTATGCTTATATTTGGTTTAGAGTATTTTTGACCATTCTTTAATTTTTGTCGTGGAGGAAGATATCTATGTTATGAATTGGTTGGCTGTATCTTAAATGGTTCGGAAATAACTTCAATTTATGATTATATAAGGGCTTAAATTATACATCACAATGCCGTCCTTTTCATCGTCGGGGTTATGTGTATGTTATGAATTTGGAGGCTGTATCTTAAACAGTTCGGATATTACAACAATCATTGCTTATACGAGAACTTAATGCATTATTGTCTATATGTTCTTATTAAGCATCAAGGGCGATGCCTATGATATGTATTTGTTGGCTGTATCTTAAACCATTCGGAAATTATATACAACTATGCTTATAAGTGCCCTCAAGGCATACTTGCCCCAGCGGCCCTTTTCGTCATCGGGTGGTGATTCCCATCATTTTTAATTTTGAGGTTTTACCTTAAACGGTTTGGAAATTACAGCCAACTATGCTTATAAGTTGCATTAAGAGATACTTGACACTGAATTCATTTTTGTTGTCGCATGGTGATGCATATGTTATGAATTTGGTGACTTTATTTTTAATGGTTCAAAAATTCAGGCAACTATGCTTAAATGTGAGATTAGGACGTACTTGGCATGCACGCAGTGCGACTCTAGGCTAGTGTGCGTTGGCAGGCCTCGTTTCGTGTCACTCAGGTGGAATGAAAGAGAATGAGACATGTCTCTGCCAGAACGTCAGCTGAAATTAGACCAGATAGAATATGAGAAAACCAAGGTGGAATGACCGAGCATGAGAATTGTCCCCACCCAGATATCATGTGAAAGAAGATTAGAAGGAATATGAGTAAACCAAAGTGGAATGACAGAGCATGAGACTTGTCCCTGCCAAGATGCCATATGAAAGAAGACCAGAAGTAATATGAGAAAATCAAGGTGGAAAGAAAGAGCATGTAACTCGTCCCCAACAGGATGCCAGGTAAAAAAAAGACAAAAGGAATATGAGAAAAAACATGACGGAATGACATAGTCTGAGATTCGTTCCCACAAGGATGCAGGTTATAGGAGACCGAATATGAGAAAAACCAAGGTGGAATGACAGAGCATGAGACTCGTCCCCACTAAGATAAAAGGTGAAAGGAGATCAGAAGGAATATGAGAAAATGAATATGGAATGGCAGAGCATGATGGGAGAAGTTGCATGATTGGACAATGAACTCGAATATTATTCTGGAAAGATGGATGGTGTTGGAATGGCATGATAGAGTGTGGCTGTAAGGGTAGCCCCTTCACTCCAGTGTGGACAACCTGTTGGAAGGAATGAGAGAGCGTAGGAAAATAAAGATCAGGTGGATTCGGAGAAAAATCTCCACACAGTAATGAAAGAGCATGCAGTGGGGGCATTCAATATGGCCACCATTGGTCAGGAATGATAGAGGGACAATGGAAGGTAGCTGACCCTGAGAGGAAATGTCAGAGCAGGAGGTTGCCTCATCACATCACCTCAAATGGCCGTCGTGGCTCCGTGGCTCCGCAACCACCCAAACCCTGGTAGAGAACCGTCATTTTCCTACTACTTATAACAATCATATCACCCTAAAATCTCTGTAATCACTGCGCTGAACACATCCAATTAAACTGTGATGTACTCTACCATTCATAAACTATCGTAATAGCAAGTTTTGAGTGAATTTCGCAGTTTGGGAGAATTAAATGCTATTATTTTTAACCGGAAAGGATTTTCGGCAGCAGTCCTAGCTGCGAATTGGTTTCTTGCAGACTACCGGCACCAATGACTAGAAAATGAATCCCACTTCCGCAGCCCAGAAGATACAGAATCGTTTTCGGTAGTACCTTAAAGGCATTGTGGGTAAGTACCAAAAGAAAATTTTTGTTTGCATCACGTAAACTATCGTTATTGATGCTCCATGATTAACAAAGTATTTCATGTTAAAATCTATTGCGTTATTTTATGCTGGCCATTCCTTTTTTTCAAATAGCATTGCCATACATTTTATGACTACTATTCATGCGTCTTCCAACAGACGGTAATCATATTTATAAAAATTATATTAAGATATTAAGCTATCACTTTAAAGTGTTTTTGATAGGAAGTAGGAGATTACAGGGGACACATTGAGAATAAATGTACATTGTAATCGGTATCTTAATATAATGATAAGTGTCTTACTGCTATTTGTTTCTTATGAACTTGAAAATACTTTATAAACATCACTTGTTATACTGCTAATTATTACGAAAGACTACATTATTTTGTAACCTCCAACCAATAATTTAATTCTCGAAATAAAATAATTTTGTTATTTTGCACAGTAAGATAACCGTTTGAAAAAATTATGGGAACAAACGACTTAACTAGAGTAAAGTTATTTTTTTCGTTCACAGAACACGACAGAAATATTAATTTTACGACGCCGATATACTAAATAAAACTTTACAGCGTTGATGGCTATATTTTGGCAGACTGTGAGAAGTAACATGTTTGAAGAAACCAACTAAGATCCATATAGTCCGGTAAAGAAAAACAAAAAAAATTCCGAATTGAGGAATTCATTCCAATAAAGCGGAATTTTTGAATAAGTTTTTATATTTGTGCCTGTTCCATACACATACAGTCCCCATCGATCCAGCTGCTGTAATTGTAGCCATACCGAAAAATGGTGGCCAAAAACAGCTTCTCGTATATAACTCATAAGCAATTTATTGTGCCGTGAATGGTTTAAAAAAAGTTGAGTATAAAATTATATACGAAAAAAAATATAAATATTAATGGAAAATAAATTGTTTAAAATTTAACCACTTAATAATGGCACAAATTGAAGAAAGTACACTTTCGTATTTAAACTATTGTGCACTTTGTTCATGGTAATGTTTTGCCTACTTAATATTCCTGCTAACAATAATATCACTAAGAAGGACTTCTTAAATGCAATGAAAAAGTCAAGTTAAATACAATAGTAAACATAATTTTTATTTAGAAAATTTGGATTTTATAAATTCCATAATTTATCTACGCCTTAGTACTAAGTGATTCCAACATGTCGACTAAGTTCCAGTGCTATGTATGTGTGGTAATAATTTGATCTGTTGGATCTAATTAATTATATAGTTGCAATGTTTTCATTAAGTTGTTTGATAATTAATGTGTAGAAATTTTAACGAGTATTTTCTATCTTGCTGCACGCCATGTAAACCTTCCAATGTCAGCGCATCTATTTTTGCAGGAAAAGTGTAACGTACAAACACGCCTACCTATAGAAGAACTTCATAGGTTTGCTGATAATGCATAATTCACGATTCGAAGGACAGACAGTCTGTGGGCTTGATTTACTTATTCGTGTGGTATGAAATACACAAAATCATTGAATATATTTAACGACCGAATTTGAATTAACTTTCATATTATAACTTACAATGAAATTAATTTTTTGACAGATTTATCAAAAATATAGCTGGTAGGTAGGTTTTCTTACGGATCTCACATTACCCCTGTCCTTGCGTTCCGGTGCTGCTCCATACTCATCTCACTGCACTCTTATCGACACTTTATATATCGCCGAAACTTCTCTTCTCCAACCTACTCAATAAAATCTACATAAGCGATATGGTAGTTGAATTAACCGTAATGAGATCAATGAAAACTTCAGGAGTTTTAATTCTTGGACGTGGATATTTCTGTCAGTATTATCATAACGGGTAGTAGCGATGCATGCCACTATAAACACCCGCAACATCATTAAGTGTAATGTTAAACTGCAGCACGCAACATGTCTGATATAGAGAGTCTGAAATTCAAAGACAGAACACGTATTTTCAAAATGTATCCGGTGGTTTCACTCACATTCTTCTTTATACTATTTTAAGAATGTGATGTCTGTAGCAACTGAAAAAAGATGTGATTAAAATATAAAATGATGCCAAATTGCCCTGTTGAGCCAAATGCCATGAAGGATATTGCTCGCTCAGATTTAATTTCTGCTGAAATCAAACATGTCGACACTTGTTTGCTTATGTCAGACAAACTTCAGTATCATAATGCATAACATATTGGTGGCTGTGAACACAATCATGATATCCCAAAAGATCAATGAATTATCGTTATAGTTAAGCCATAATGAAAAAAATAATTCACGTTTAATATTATTGCTGAATTTTATTGTGAGTTTTTGAATTTTTCAAATAAACGTAGCCATACACTTGATGACAACTAATTATGCGTATACCAAATGACGCCAAACTGTTCAAAATAAATGCTTATTATGGCCATCATTATGTTGAGATATTCAATAGCCTTAGAAACACATATATGGATTTTAATAATATTAAATACCGAGATAAAATATACAAAATTGTATTTATTTATGTAACCGTATCTTGCGAAATGACAGTCAGAAGACGCTATACAGATACAGATTATAAAACTGTAATTGGTTCTGCCAGCTTACTAAGATGAGTTGAAATTGGATACTTGGTTTCATACATACAGAATACTTAACTTAAATATGTAAACGGTCGCCATTTTGAAGTTAATATTCTGACTTTCTTAGGGAACATCTGTTTGCATAGGCAACCATAGTGTAACATGTTTACGAAATTTGGTAGCAATCTGGTGATTGTTTCCCGTATTATTATATAAAAACCTATCTTAAAAAAGGGAGGACAAAATATCCCATGCATTGGTTTATATAATTATTGTAATATATATTTTCAACTCACCAAGTTTGGTAAAAATTGGGCAAATAATAAGGTAGATAGATTAAATTTACCATAAATGTTTTTACACAGCTTTTTTATATAAGTGTCCCATGCTTTTAAATCGCAACTGTTTACATGTACAGACACACATATAGGAAAGTGAACTCATAAGCCTTTCTTTCCTTCGGAAATTAGGCTAAAAATGTATAAACATTTAAAATAAATAGGTAATACTGGAGTACAGAGAGAAAAGTAAAAGGAACAAATTACAATGGCAGACAATCTGATAATATTTAAGAATAAATTAAAAAATAGAAATTTATAGGAATGTTTGTATAACATTGACAAATAAATCAACCGAGTAGTGTAGAAATTACGAGGTGTTTGAAGGTGATTATCTTCAAATTGTATGTCGATTAATGACTTATGTTAAATGGTTCACTGTAAATACTCGGAATGCTTTCTTATGATTTATTGTGTTAATGTAACTAGAAAACAATGTGATATATGTAAATAAAAATATATTCAATGTAAAAAATTATGTTATTTTGATTTCCATTATATTTTATTTCAAATAAGCATTAATTATATAAATAACTTTTTTTATAATACTTATTGCTTCTGTCAAAATTTTTGAAGAAACCATCAGTCTCCACTGATGTTGATAAAATCTGTTAAAGCCGATTATACATTATGGCGCAGCCTGGAATTTTAGACAAGTAATGAGACGTTTGTATGAAGCTGGAGGGAATATCGAGAAAGAGATAGAGGAGAAAGTGTTTTGGGTTGGATTTTAAGAGACAAGGTATTTATCACCTAAGTTAGCAGCGATGGAATGCCATGTCACGAAAATGGGAGTACCCCGAGGAGTCCACGCAGCTCATGGAAACGTCCGCTAGGTTTTCCACATTAAAATCTAAGTTTGACCAACCATAATTTCAGCCAGGATCGCCAAACTTGGAAGCGAGTTGTTTGACCGCTACACCGTTGTGGAACCTTTGCGAGTCTGAGTATAAAAGAAGAGAGATCATTACATCTGTGTTGGTTTTTTTGTAATAGCACCCGTAGAAGGCAACCAGACTATTTTTGATCACTTGCTGATCTACAAAACATTTTCTGTACGCGATGCTTCTTTATATATTCTGTTCGCGGTAAACTGAGCACTTTCGGAAGCCGTGGGATCTACTTCTTTGATTACATTATATCCTTCCACCAGGGACCATTGTCGCTATGGGCCTCATTACTTTACGCATGCGTCGGTCACATGGTATTGTAAAATTATTTGAATATATATATATAATTTAAAAATTTTCCAATTCTGGCACTTAAAATCTTTAAAAACAGAAATAAAATAAGATAAGTTCAATATCTAAAAATAATTATTAACACATCAAATTTAACATTAAGAAATAGAACCACATTCTCTCCATCGTTACCAAAATTTACTGGGTGTATGCCTGACATCGGGCCCGTTAAAATATAGCAAGAATGTCACCGCCCCAGTGACATTTCTAAAATGTTTTTTTCAGAATGGCTCACTTAACAATGAACATCCTTAAAAAATAGCCCTCTCCTAATACCTCTTGAAACATACTTGATGATACTAGGATTCGGGGGCCACGGTTACTCGAGGGGCTGGTGGACGTGTTCCAGTAATGGGGGTGTCGCATGTATAGGGACATCTGTTATTTTCCTCTCGAGGTAGTTCAGTCGCGTTTAAATAAATCGCAGCACTACTGCTTTTTTTTTGTCCGTGGTAACATCGAAAACTTATTGCATTGGCTGCCAAGCGCGTGCTCACTGTTAAGACTGTTAAATAACTGAGATCTGGCCATCCGTGCAGCAAGTAAATTGTCGTATTTTTATATATAATTATGTTCCACAAATAAAATAGTTTGACGTTTTGTTAAATGAGAACATGTTGTGTTTCGGATTGTGAAGATAGTAAAATTAATCTATATGAAATTACGAAATCCTGCAACAAGACTTACGGGTAGAAATAAAGTAATTAGTTAGCTTTTTCCTCTGGATAGAGAATCGTTTAATGAATTTTTAGGGAGAGGTAAAAACTGGCACTCACACCAATTCCGAAAGAAAGCCGAAAAAAATTCCATACGTCACATAATACAAAATAAATATGAATAAATGATAATGCAGGTTTGGGAACAGTATCGATATCATATAAATGATTTCTAAAAATTCGATAGCGATTCGAAACCTGTCGTAGTTCCCGCCCGTCCACTAGATGTCGCTTCAAACATGGCTTCATTTGATACGACGAGGGGGGCATTTATAGACTAAAGTCGAGGTTGACCGGTTATTCGTCTTCTGAGCATGTAGACAACATTGGGCTACCACAAATCAACACATCTGTCAAAGTCACATTGCCAACAGTGACGTAAGATTTAGTTTATATCTTTATTTTTAAATGACAAGCCAATATAAATATGTAAAATACTTTTACCAAACTGAATTTAACTAAACAACATAAAAAATTAGTTAGTGGAAGAATATGACCATCTCTTAATACTTGTTTAAAAATCAGTTTTCTTACCTTAATTTAAAACCATTCCATTTTCGGTAGAGGTATAGGCAGAAAAGCAGAACGATGTGGGACACAGAGCCTGCGAGATCGGTCTACCCTAATTTTTATTATAAAGTGGCATTTCTATACCCGTTTCCTTTTTCTATGGTTCCATTGAACATGACATCGTTCGTGTACGGTGTTGCAATTGGCTTGCCGTCGTCGACGATCTCCCTTCTGCAGTCGGCCGACAACCCGGTGGGTGGAGCGCCCATGACGGTGTCTTCAGCGTCGTGGCTGGGCTGGCTGCTGAACGTCGGCGTGCTCGCCGCGACACCCGTACACTCCTACGTGTGCGAGCGGCGCAGCACAAAGCCGGTGGGCTACGTCGTGTGTCTGTGTGGCGCCGTCGGCTGGCTGCTGAACGTCGGCGTGCTCGCCGCGACACCCGTACACTCCTACGTGTGCGAGCGGCGCAGCACAAAGCCGGTGGGCTACGTCGTGTGTCTGTGTGGCGCCGTCGGCTGGCTGCTGAACGTCGGCGTGCTCGCCGCGACACCCGTACACTCCTACGTGTGCGAGCGGCGCAGCACAAAGCCGGTGGGCTACGTCGTGTGTCTGTGTGGCGCCGTCGGCTGGCTGCTGAACGTCGGCGTGCTCGCCGCGACACCCGTACACTCCTACGTGTGCGAGCGGCGCAGCACAAAGCCGGTGGGCTACGTCGTGTGTCTGTGTGGCGCCGTCGGCTGGCTGCTCGTCGTCGTCGTCCCAGCGGGGGCGGTGCTGCTGGCCACGAGGCTCGTCATCGGTCAGTTCTGCGACGGTGACCTCCTGCAGTGCAGGTGACACTTTATGATCTCTCAGAGCCACTAGTTGAAGCTTTCGCTGAAAAAATTGTTATGTGTTGCGAGGCTGCAACAGGACCGCCAAGCTTTTAGTGGTCCCTCCACCACATCGTGACAGACGTTGTTTTCATAAGCTGAGTGGGTAAGTCTGAGCGGCTCTAAACATCGGGGTCTTGGGAGCCGATGAGGCTGAAGNAGCTGAGTGGGTAAGTCTGAGCGGCTCTAAACATCGGGGTCTTGGGAGCCGATGAGGCTGAAGCGAGGTGAGTACAAACCAGCGCCGGTATGCAAGGGCAGGGAAAATGGAAGATACGTGAGAAAGCCCGCTGATCAGCGGCATCGTCCTCGTGCAAAAATCCGGGAGGGACCACGCTGGGCCCGGTTCGCCTTGATAGGATGGCAAGCGCTCTAACCGCTCCACCACGACGGCATCTCATAAGCCGAGAAGGGTAATGGAGTTTAGAAGCAAGCCATAACCAGCCCAGTATTCCCTTAACGAATATGAAAAGCCAATGTGTGTAAACTTTAATATAATCGGCAATATGAGACACATAATTCTAAAAACCACTAATTGAAGCCTTACTGACTTCAAACATTACATTTATTCATACCGCTAAACACGAATTTTGCCAAATTTTCCTTCCCTTCTTGAGTTCAGTATCACTCATAATAAATATATAATCACCAAAGCAAAGAGTGTACATGCATGTTTTATTGTTTTAAATAACTAGAAGCATTTTTATGACCATTCTTCTGATGTACACTTACACAACTATTCCTCAAAGAAGATTTTCCTGACGGATGAAAAGTACTAAATTGCCTTCATTCATAAATTAACTTATCTGACTTTTGCAGTTAATGTACTTTTGGAAGGCAATGTAAATTAACAACTTCCAAGGGCAGAATGAGTTCCTACATATAAAGCTAGATGTTGTATACGAACGCCAAACTACGCATCACGAGACGAAATAGAGTTGTCCACGCTTTCTTGTGCCTAAATATCAATAATCTATTTGAATTATCCTCTTCTTAGTGTCTTGAAAACTTCTATAAACAAAAACGTTAGTAGAAAAAAAATTTATTATTTAAGTGGTTCTTCTCTCCCTCATGCTCCATTCTTTTTAGATCAATGAAGACCTAAAAGGTATGTGGGAACCATCTAATACCCTTGTCATTTTTACCCTCCTTTCTTTTTTAAAGATTCCGTACTTGAGATAACTTATTTCACAGTTTACAACTTGTCATCAAAACAAATAACAATGTTTTCGCTCCTGCTTGATATTCACTTAACTAAGATCATGTTATTAATTTTTGATATAGAAAATAACTCATTATTTTAATAAGAAAATCGCATACCTGGCGCTGCAACTGCGTTTTAAAATATCTTAAATATGGTGATTTTGTCGAAACTATTTAATATCTCCCCTATATATAACCCTATGAAAAGAAAAATACTCCTGACGAGGACCGAATTTCACATAAAAAATATAATTACTGGACGGGGCTTAATTCGTTCCGACAAACTTTGTGATTTGATTCTTTATGCAAAATAAAGCAGTTAAAATAAAGGACACTTTGTAACTTAACAAAATATAAATTTTGAAATAAGTCCCTAAAAATAGAGATTTTGGAATGTAGTTTTGCGAAATATCGGAAACCAGGTGATATGAAAGCACAATTCTTGGAACATTGTATTATTTTATTGGGATATTCAAACTTAACAGTAAAATAAAATTAATAACTTACCACGTTATGTAAATAACAGGGTTTGCCACCTTCTCATTGCGATCAACTTTGCTACCGTCAAGAATTATAAATGTTTGATGCTCTTTTATTGAGCAGCATGACATATAAAAAAAGATCCCCTTGTTGCAACTGGCTATCATCCACCGTTGTCGTTTAAAACGCAAATAAATATTCTGCTAGATTTTGATACAGTGTATAACACCTAGGAAATACGTCTTACATGCTTGTATAGTAAGCTTCTGTTCCAACTGCACAGACAACAATGGAGGACATTTATTACTTACTGTAAACAACAATTACTGTGCATTAAAATGTCTTACGGTTCTTCATTCGACAAAGGGTTCCTGGAAACAGTCGGTGTAAGATTCGCTACAATAAATAGTGATATTGCCTACAAGCCTTGAAGCGTATTGCTGTCGCTGCGGTGTATCGTCAAGATTATTGTCAATGCACCTGGACATGTATCACTACAGCCGAAGCTTTATGCATGTAAGCTTTGTACGAAAACGGTGGTCCTTGGCAATTCTGACTAGAGGCTCCGTGTGTTACCTATTTCATACTGTTAAATAAACCAGTGTCAAACGTTTATGAGTCCTGGCGGTTGATATAAACATCACCCGTCATTAATGATTCAGTAACCCAAGGAGGTGAGGAAACAGTAATATTTTAGACTCGCACTCGGGAGGACGCTGGTTCGAATCCTGGTCATGACTTCCAGAATTCAGTTAACAATGTTTTNTGGGATATTCAAACTTAACAGTAAAATAAAATTAATAACTTACCACGTTATGTAAATAACAGGGTTTGCCACCTTCGCATTGCCATCAACTTTGCTACCGTCAAGAATTATGAACGTTTGATTCTCTTCTATTGAGCAGCATGACATATAAAAAAAGTTCCCCTTGTTGCAACTGACTATCATCCACCGTTGTCGTTTAAAACGGACACAAATATTCTGCTAGATTTTGATACAGTGTATAACACGTAGGAAATACGTCTTACATGACTGTATAGTAAGCTTCTGTTCCAACTGCACAGACAATAATGGAGGACATTAATTACTTACTGTAAACAACAATTACTGTGTCTTATGATTCTTCATCCGACAAAGTGCTCCTGGAAACAGTCGGTGTGAGATTCCCTAAATTAAATTATGATATTGCCTACAAGCCTTGAAGCGTATTTCTGTCACTGCGGTGTACCGTTTAGATTATTGTCAATGCACCTGGACATGTATCACTACAGCCGAAGCATTATGCATGTAATTTTTGTACGAAAACGGTGGTCCTTGGCAATTCTGACTAGAGGCTCCGTGTGTTACCTATTTCATACTGTTAAATAAACCAGTGTCAAACGTTTATGAGTCCTGGCGGTTGATATAAACATCACCCGTCATTAATGATTCAGTAACCCAANTAAACCAGTGTCAAACGTTTATGAGTCCTGGCGGTTGATATAAACATCACCCGTCATTAATGATTCAGTAACCCAACGAAGTGAGGAAACAGTAACATTTTAGACTCGCACTCGGGAGGACGCTGGTTCGAATCCTGGTCATGACTTCCAGAATTCAGTTAACAATGTTTTNCTCGGGAGGACGCTGGTTCGAATCCTGGTCATGACTTCCAGAATTCAGTTAACAATGTTTTCCCAAAGTCACTTCAGGCAAACGCTTGGACGGACTTTAATAAATGCCATGGCCGAATCCTTCCTAAGTTCCTTTCAGGTGACAAGTTGTACGTTTATGTGACTAATAACCTCGATTTAGACGAGATATGAAAAGCACAAACTAAAATAGTACAGGTAGCCATTCGTTATTATTCGCCTCTAAATAACTGTTACTTGTGACAAACGAAACATCTGTAGTTGATAGTAAAGTTCCCATATTGCAATACTGCCAGACCCTTTGTTAGAAGGAGAACGTCAAAATAGGTTTCAGATACAGCATGTAGTATAAAAATTGTGTGTACTGGCTGTGGAAGCCGTGTACATGTCTGTGGAAGCCGTGTACGGGCTGTGGAAGCCGTGTACATGGCTGTGGAAGCCGTGTACGGGCTGTGGAAGCCGTGTACGGGCTGTGGAAGCCGTGTACGGGCTGTGGAAGCCGTGTACATGTCTGTTACAAATACCACACTCTTTACGGTTTGACGTGTTCAATTCCACGCCTGGCACAGGAGTTATCCTGGCATTAATGCGCTATAGCGAATACGGACGATCAAATCCCGAAACGAATTTTAAACAATAACTGAGCACTCCATAATGTATCACCGACATTTCTGTTGGTCAAGTAGCATTATGTGTCTACAAAATTTAACGTTTAATATGGCAGAATCTGATAGATATCTCACTTGCCTACAATGCAGCAGAGGAAAATGGACGAAAACTGTACAAAATGTACAGGGATCGATTTCCGCACAGACAATAGCCACACCACAATAACTATTGCGTGTTTGGAGAGATGTTTGAGAAAAATGCGAACTTTGGCCGTAACATGACCAAATGCAGGGTGCAGACATACAGAGAGGATAGCCAGATTTGAAGAAGATTTGTTGAGGCATGTTGATAATAATCCACGTGTTAGCACGCGTACTGTTGCTAGAGTACTTACCAGAAGCCGCCGCATCATTGGTCGAGTGCTTCATCAACAATTACTGCATCCATTCCATGTACATCTTGTGCATGCCGTGGTTCCTTCGGATTAACCTCGACGCGTGCAGTTTACAGCATTGTTTCTGGAACAACGCAGAACACACGCTAACTTTAACAGGTACATTATATTCGCTGACGAGGCTTCCTTTCAACGTGATGGTACACAGAATGTTCTAAATATTCATGAGTGGACGAATATGTATAATCCCACATAAATCGTCCGCGGGCATCAACAGCGATTCAGTATCAATATCTGGGCGGGCATAATGCATGTTATTTTGATTGACCCCTACCTCTTACCACATAGTTTCACCAGCTGTGTATGCGCTGCGTTTCTGCGGGAAATTCTGTCGACATTACTAGAAGTGGTCCCGTTACAAAGACGAGCGGGCATTTGGTTTCAACACGACGGCGCCCCAGCTCACAGTTCGCGACGTGAGCGCAAACAGCTGAATCTCGTATTCCCTGGACGATGGAAAGACCGTAGGGGCCCTGTTCCAGTTCCTGTAGAAGACATCGTCACGCGCATCGTTGCAGCCGCCGGGATAATTCGGAATATTAAGGGTTTTTTTTTAAAACGTGTTCGACAATCGTTGGTACGGCTATGTGTACTGTGCGTCGAACATGGTGAGTATTTCATATAAAAGAGTTTGTGATACATGTTTCTACAATAAAACATTTGTAATGTCACAGCTTTAGTTGTCAATTGCAATGTGTTACCTGATAGCACTTATATGCGATGCGTTGTAGTGGCATTGCTCTACTCTGCGTCGCTGCTGCATTACATTCTATATACTGTAGTTCAAAAGCCCTCACAGTACACAGCAGCAGCGATACAGTTCCAGGTACGTAGGCAATACCAATTTCTTTACGTCCTGCATGGAATCACACACCGACTATTGCCACAAACGAACAGTTGCGTTTGATTATTAACGTATGTTACGTGTTGTTATCGGTAGGTGTTAATGTTGTCCGCGATCATCGGCTGTGCAGTGGCCAGTAGTTCGTGCATACTAGGCGCTGAATCGCCGCTGCGGAATTTAGCGGAATATGTGTATGCGTTTCAAAAAAGTAAACGGTGTTTCCTAGGCAATTGCAACAATTGGACCATTTTTGTTTCGTAGGTCATATTGCTCAATAAACCCGCATCCAAAGTTTATAATTCCAGATTGTAAATAAGTTGCCGGAAATAAGAATGTGGTCATCCCTGTTATGTTAATAACAGGGAGTGTTATTATTAATGTAAGTTTGCTCTTAGGTTATAGGTCTCGATAACATAAAAAAACATTCCGCGAATTGTAATTTCATTTCAGCTGGTTTTCAATATTTCTAAAAAATATATTCCAAAATTTCGCTAACTTATTTTGCCCTTAATATTTAGTTTTGTTATAAAGTATCTTATATAAAATCCACTTAATTTTGCTTAAAGTGTTACCTCACGCATTTTGTCTCTCTAATTCAGTTTTAACGTGTATATTATTTCAGCACCCTCCAATGAATATTTTAATACAATTTCATAAAACTTCTCTATCTTGAAATATGCTACCAAGACACAACAGCAACAACGACATGAGCGTGTATTAATCTCGCTAAACCATTAAATAAAATTTTTAGGTAATGCAACACGACGAAAAAAATAGAACGCCAGTTTATTGCCGTGTGCCCAACTGCTTTGGCGCATTTAATGCAAACGGCAGCGATGGCTTTATAGCTCCTGTGATTCTGGACCTCAAACAAGAAAATATTTTAATAGCTAGGTGATCGTATGAACTTCAGAGTGTGAAACATCATTTTCTAGTAAAAGTAAATGCCTTTGAATGAAGAAACGATGGTTTTGAATACCGAAATATAGGACAATATTATATATTGTAAAAGTAACAATTTTAATCCTTTTGAAATATGTTAATTTCAAAAATGGAAAATAATTGCAGACACTAAAAAAATCATACATATTTAGTTTTATAAATATAACATTTTCAGAAAAACATAACAAAGACATCCTTTAAATTAATTATATGTGTATATATATTAAAAAGTGTTATTCCCGGCCGTCAAACTTTATCAACCAGGAACGAAAAAAATGTTAGCACCTACAAATGTAACGCCCGTCCTGCCTAAAATATTACCTGGAGAAGAATCAACTTTAAAGAGACTTTTCTCTACATTTGAGACATTTGAATTTCTGCTAAGGTGATCTGGGTGAGGACGACCTGGCACGAGGGTGAAAGTGCCCGACATAGCAGCGTTCAACGCCGGTAAACGGAGTTCCCGCTGGGGTCTGGTAGCACGATGTTCTGCATGTCTGGTCTGTTCCTCGTCCACCGTAGAACTGGAGTGACGCTTGCACCCTGCTGTTTGCCGAGTGAGACCACGAGATATGTGACCTGATACGTATTATCAACCCATCTACATTGCAAGAGACAGAGGAAAGTGAAGTGGAGAGCCAATGTGGGTGAAGTGAGGGCAGTATAGAGTGGCATCAGTATGCAAAGATAAAGGATACGGGAGATCTCTGAGAAAAACCGCCAACCAGCAGCATTGTCCGGCACGATACCCACATGCGAAAATACGGGGCGAACCCACCGAGAAAAGAACCCGGTCCGCCTTGTTGTGAGGCGAGTAGTATTATCACTATACCACCGCGGCTTCAACAGAACATTTCTAATACCAAGACAAAATACTGTCGTGAGTGCTACGTGCCTGCGCAAGACTTAATATCGAGTATGGTTGGGACTAAAATTTTTAATAACGAAAAATCGCACCGTGCAATGTAACGGTATTTCACCACGGTGGTGGACGCGCAGGAAATTTATGGTTTTTAAACCAGTTTGTTATTGAAAATTTTCAAAGAAATATATCTCCTAAGTAGCATTTTACTAAACGGCTAATTTTCGATGTCATGCCAGAAAACGTTGTGAAATGTTATCATTGGCCATTTGGAGCAAACATTTTGGTAATTAAAAGTATTCTGAAGTATCCTTTGCTAACTAATTTAGAGTCTCATATTTTGTATGCACTTAGTAGGTGGATTGAATAAGGCAGCCAACTCAAAGGTAAATTCGAACATTTATGAGGTCCCATTTTACTGTGGAACTTGCTTATATCAGGTTTATTAAAACCTAGTAATTTGAATCAGTATATGTTGAAATATATTTTAAAATAATTTGACTTTTAAAGTCTATTTGGTCTTTTTTTGTATAAAGGTTTATAATTTAAATTTTTAACAAAACTCAAGTATTTCATTGTTTTTCCTTTCGCAGAAAGCATAAATGTTGTTGCCCATTTTGTACGTTTTAAAATTGTATTCCAAGGATTACCCAAAAAGCTATGAACTTACAAATATTTTAAAGGTTACATATTGTCATCATGGTGTTTAGACAATGGGTGACTCTACTGATATGTAAATTAGCAAACATTTTAGTTGTTGGCGGTATTTGTAACTGGTAATAATGAGGGGCTTTGTAGTTACGTCCAAGGGACGTAAGTGCTGTCATTATGGGGTAAAACAAAGTAAATAAACAGTGCAATTAATTTCCGGGTAAAATTTTTTTAATTTTTTAATATAAAAGCTGTTTAAGAAAGTAGATATATTGTTAAAAGAAAAATTTTTATAATTTAGAAAATGGAACATATAAAACACATTGTTTTGGGTATAATTCCAGAAAAAATATTTTACATAAATAAAAAATGCTTCAAAGAAATTTGTATTTAACTACACCCATATCGCTGTGATGAAAATTACGATGGGTTTCAACAATATTTCCTGTCCAAAGCACGGACCACAATCCAAATTTGCTGACAGGGTATCATTCTATAGTTGGAACGGCAATGTTCCGCCTAGAATACTATGTACTCATTTTATAAGGCAATCAAGATTTTTAACTCAGTAAACCCAATAATTTTTTATGAAAAGAAAAACATTTCCACTCACAGTAAGCATATGCAACATTGTGGGACTTTGCCGGATGTTAATTTTAAGCAGTAAAAACTTTTCTGGAAACGCCGGATTAATGCCCAAGACGAATGTGTTGTAGTCAAACACATGCACGAGGGAAATTTTATTTTAATCCCCTCAAAACACTTATTCCATAGATAATATTATTTATTAGTAAGTACTTCGAGTAGCATTTCCCACTTGTCCAGAAAACCATTCCTATATGAGCAAAGAAGTGAAATGCATGTAAGATATACAAATCATACAGTTGTAAAGATTTAATCACAAAAATCTAAAATCTTTCTATCAAGTGATGATGATATGGTTACCGGTGTACCCCGCAGATCACCGCATTATTTAAAACATACCAAGAGATTTAAATCCCATATAAAATAATGCATAATATTCCTCCCCAAGCCGGAGAAATACTACTTCTGATTTGTCACAACTCTTCTCATTGCTTATACAGATAGTCCCAAATTAATGTTTCTAGTTTTTTGACATGAACAAAAGAAAGTTGCGAAGGCAATGTTATTGAACTCTTTTCATTTGATGGTACAAGGATAACATTTAATGTATGAAAACGTTAACAATAGCTAGAAATCTTAGAAATATCAGGCATTAGTATAAAGACATCGTCTGCAATTATTTAGTACAGAACGACAAACAGTAGGTAAGGTTCCACGCGAGTGGATTCACAGACAATCACAATAATATCTTTCATGACAACCAGTGTCCGTGACATTGTGATGTAAAGGGTTCTCTTCAGAGCTCCCCAAATATAAGAACTTTCCAGAATATATATGGAGATCTGTGTGGATACTCAACATTTCACTTTGGCCTATTAACCTTGCAACCAGTGTTTCAAATAGAAGCGCCCGTGATTTTTGATGGTAATGTGGTGGTGAACTGGCTTGCTCGAAAAATCCGGAGTTACCTGGTGTGAATTGGCGAAAATCTGTCTCAATACGTTTCGGAAAAACTATATGATAACTTTTACATGTCACTGTTCCATAAATTGAACAACAGCCGCACAAGTCCTCTGGCTGACATTCTTCAGCACACTGTTAACCCAGGGAGAATTACTGCTTGTTCTGAATGAATGTGGGAATTGTCATCGACCCAGTACACATACGTAGGGCGTTTTAAACTTATATTTAATTAAAGGGTTCCTTCATCGGATCAAACAATCTTGTCATTTAATAATCCTTGTGATTGCACAAGTCACAATACATCCAAGAAATTCTACGAAATTATGTGTATCGTCTTCATTCATAACGTTAAGTAACGTGAGAATGTTGAACCGAATACTCTAATTGATATAAAATAAAATGGACACTTTATTTACTGTCACCAGACTTACACGCTTCGACCATCCAGGGGGATGTGAGAATGTGTGAAACAGTCTCCTCATCCCGTCGTCCATTACCGTTCTCTTCTTACTTAACTGTACTTTATTCATGTTATATGTCATTGTGTACCTCTCAAACATGCCATTTAATGGTGGAGTTGTTACACACGAGATTGGTGTTTTATAGAAAACTGCGCTCCATCGTTTCTGCCCCTCAATCATGTTATCGCATTTCAAATAACACTTACAAATACACGTACACGAGCTGCACCACAAAGCAGAAATACCACAACGCTGAAACCTATGTTAGCCACAGTTCCAAGAAACTTGTATTGACCTCATTGCCAAAAACAGAGCAGACCACAATTTCAAAACATGAATTGACCACAATGCCNTGCCACAACATGAATTGACCACAATGCCACAACATGAATTGATAACAATGCTGAAAAATAAAACCTACCAAAAAACTTTAAACTTCAAAACATACCTGTAGTCTTTATGTTGTTGTAAACAAACTTGAAAGAGATTTGGAATTAACTTATCCTTAAACTTAAACTTAAACATCTTCAAATTAAGTGTAAATCATTACAAATATTATAGATTAGACATATTAAATCATATATATTTTGATATGTATAATACCCCTTTGTAAAAACTTAAGTGTTCATGATCTTGTTATTCTGAAGATACGTCATCTGCGATACAACTACTGTTATTATGTTGTACGTCGCTACATGTCTGTAGCGAACTTAAGCAGCGCATATTGCTCACATTATTATAACAATACCAGCTGCAGTCGAGCCCACATCATATTGTTCAACATCGCTCACCTTTAGTTTGTGTTTCTTGATTTCAGCGCTGCTCCAGTTTAACATTTTCTACTCATTACCAACTGAATGTACCGTCCTGAGTTTACATCATCATGTTTTACATTTATCCTGCTTCTTGTTGCTTTAACCACTCTATTGATTGTTGTTAACATTGAGACGTGAATTCAAGATATTTCTAATTTTCTGATGATGTATCAAATCTTAATAAACATATGGTTAATGTGACGTTTAGCAGTATTTCAGCCTATGTATTCTTACCCTTAACGAAAATCTAGGCTTAACCTTCCTACCGACAGGGTTTTCCGCTGAAAGGTTTTTGTTATACTCGTATTTCCCGTTGACCTCACCGACCAGCCTGTATTTCGTGGTAACTTTGCCCGAGGCGCAGCTTAAACCAGTATGCTGTTTTTTCTCGCGAAGTAAGGCAATTTTCCTCATGGGTTACGCTAGTAGGCTTTCCAGAAACAGGAGCACTTGTGGTCAAGTCATAACTGCTTCATAGTATCGTAATCATTTGTCCTCGACAACACCTTAAAACCATTGCCCCAGATATAAGTATATATACTACATACAAAAACCCCCAAAACAGAGACTACATAGAAAGTATAGAAGTGTTAACTAGAGCATCTCCTGCGTGGAAGGCAGCCGAGCTGTCTCACAGTCTGCTCATTCCTATAATTTTTGTTAGTTATTGTCGGTTATCATATCCATGTCTCCACCACAACTTCTACTAGATTACAATTTTATTCAACTTTTCCTTTTGTGTTAAGATAATTATATATGGGTTACAATTAAATCACACTTTCCTCTTCTTATATCTGATATCACCAGCATTTGTGTCTTACATAATCCCCCGTCCTGGTTTCTACAAACTTTATACACATGGCAGATTACTGATGTGTAATCGACAAAACATATATGACAATAGGGTGAACTCGATATAGATTACAAAAAAAACTGTATGTCAAGGTTAATATTTCATTAAAATATTGCATACGGGAATACTACACATTAAAATCTCTATTTTGGCTTTAACAAACATTTTCATACTTTATAACTTAAAACATTCTACATCTAAACTATAGTCAGTATATATATTAATTTTGTTCTTCATTTAATGTGTAAAACAGTGGACATATGAGCTGATGTAAACACCACATTAAAGTCACTTGGCAATGTTTATTTGAGTAGGTACGCGGAATGAGAAGCAACCAATGGGCTAAAAATAGATATTAAGCAGAACTTCCGAAAGAGCCAACTTTATAGTGAACAGCCTTAAAAAATATAATATAAAGTGTTTTTTTAATATTGTAGATTTATGGGCAATGAAGTTAC
This sequence comes from Clitarchus hookeri, assembly GCA_002778355.1. NCBI lineage: Eukaryota > Metazoa > Arthropoda > Insecta > Phasmatodea > Phasmatidae > Clitarchus > Clitarchus hookeri. The sequence continues at coordinate 5,337 of NQII01008947.1, read as the reverse complement.
TGACAATAAAAAAGGCACGAGTTATTTTTCTAGAAACATTTTAAAATTAGTGCCTCTCTTCCATAAAACATAAACATTCTAGAATAATAAAGAGACACGCTGTGCCCTTAAATCTAAGGATACAAATGTGTGTGTGTAAGAGAGTGATTTTGGATGTCGAGTAAATTGAAATCTTCTGTAACAAAATTTTTTTATTCTTAACTCCGGACTTATAATACTTAGTATGCCACAGAACGCTATAAGTATAATCTGGTCTCATTGAACTTATACATTAGCAAGAACACAAAAAAAAACAAATGAAAACATTTATAGTATGTGTTATATGGAAGTTATTATTAATGTTTCTAGTGCTTACAATCCGTAGTACTGAAATAATTTTCTACAATAAATCTGCATGTTGTTTACATGAATCTTAGTATAAGTATAAGACATTGAAAAAACCTTTAATTTTACCAAACATATTAACATTCTTATGACGTGTAAGAGTGGTAGATTATAAATCATGGCAATGATATTTGAGTGAATGTATAGAAGGTTTGTACACATATAAGAAGAAAAATTGACAGAAAATAAACTAATTTTGTACATTAAGTTTTCTCAGAAACACAGCTTGCAAAAGTGAGCATCCAAATATTTTGTATGTAGAGACGGCGTCATCTATTATATAATACATTTTGGCAAACATTTATAAGTAACACACCTCCAAGCAGGAGTTGGTATTGTATAGCACAGATTACAGTATTTTATCTTAGATGTTATTGCAAATATTGAAATTCTTTTTAACATTACTATTATTTAGACTGTTTAAATAAATCTAGTAACCCATTAGTATTTTTTTAATTTGGTATTTAGGCTTTTTTAAATGCATGCAATATAAAGAAAAAAAATAACGATCTTACACACTATTTTGTATTTTATAATTGCAACCTTTCAAACGTTTACAAATTAGGACACTCTGTTAGAAACTCTTATTTTGTATGCATATTGGTCATAGAATTATTATTCCCAATTTCACCAAAAATTAATACATTACCCCCTGAAAGGAGTCACTGAAGTTTAAGTGGCCCCCGAGAAAGAGGAAGTGTTCCAAAACTAAAAAACCCTTTTTTTTTTTTTTAGTTACTTACCTATAAGGAACTTGAAGAAACTATTACACAATATGATCAAGTTTCTAAGGGCAAAATTAACCAATTAATATCAATGAAAAAAGGGAAAATAACTATATTTTTCTTAAATCGTTGTATTTATTTATGTAATAATGAAAACACTTCTAACAAGATTTCGTTGAATGATGGAAAATTAAAGTTTCACAGCTTGCCTGAAACATTTATTTAACACAAAGGAATAAATGCAAACGTGTGTCACTGCAAATACTAAAAAAATATTTAATTTCCATACATTCAACTAACCATGTGCACAGAAATTAATCGATTTTAAGCTAGGTACGGGAATGATATCTTTGGGAATGATATCTTTGAACTGTTTCGGTGCTGGCTTCTTTACTATCGTGAGAGCCATGTGTTGAAATTATGTTATGTTTTGTAATCAATTTTATTCACCATCCGTTCCAAATGTGATTTTTCGTTGTAAAAGTTAAAAAGTTTATATAAGAGTAGATATAACGTTACAGGCACGCTTTTTGTACATATTGACATATTTAAAGTTTTATTGTCTACGTAGGTAGAAATATGAATAGTTGTCTTTAGTTCTCGGATGTATCTTAATATACGTGTTTAGTTTAGCTAAGCCAATAAATGTTTTGTGTTCATACTCAGTATCTCGGATACAAATAAACAAGGAGTTACTTATATATCTAATGATCATACTTTCCTCAACATGGGCGAAAATTGTTTTTAAATATTATATTAATAGCCAAGTGGATAGGAAGTCATTGACTTCTCTTTGAAAGCAATATCTTTAGAATTGAAACAAGGAACGTATGCAGCAGTGGTGAGACAATTACAAATAGACTTGCCCTAACCGGGACTTGAACTCATAAAACTTTCAAAACCCTCCTAGCGTGCAATCCACTCCATTGCGGAGGACGGATTCAGAGCGTCAACTTCGAATTTAATTAGCCTTATGTTTCGAATGAAAGGGTTTACAAACCTAAAATATTTACAGGTCCTTTATTTTGTAAATTAGTGTCTAAGCAACATAAAACACGTAATTTCACATAGGCTACGGAAGCCCAAATTGTGTGAAGAATTTAATGGAAATCGGTGGTTTAGTCCGTGAGATATGACATAAAATCTTCATTTATTTATTTTATAATTCCGTATAAAATTTACCAAAAAAAATATGTATAGGTTCTATACATGATGCTTCTAATTTATACTGTCACAATATAAATGTTGGTTTATTTTAGTTTAATTGTTCAATAAAAATGTCAAACTTACATTAATGTTTTAAGAAGCTGCTATTTTAAACATCGTTGTCTGAACAAATTTTAATCATAAAAATTAAATTGCCTCCTGCAGCATTAATGGTGTGCAAAATTTATAACAGATTTATTTGAAATGTTCCAGTGTAACATTTGGTGGGAATCGGTTGATTGGTCTTCGAAACATGCCATAAAGACTTTAAAATTTTATTTTATTCGCATGGCACTATCTTACAAAATGGAAGGAAAAGGGATGCTCTATGTAGGTACAGATGATAGTAGTGATGTCTGCTGCCAGTATTCATTGTTATTTTGGAATTGATAACATAGTTTCTAAGATATAGTATTCTGTGCTAAAATGGCTATATATCTGTCCACTTTAAAAATAAGTGTCTGACTTGTTTTCCAAATTTGGTAGCAATCGAAGAATTAGTTACCGATCTTTATTCTTATGGTGCTATCTTTCAAAATGGCCGAGAAAAGTGGTTGTGTGCTTATACAATGCTTGTAATAGATACCTTCGGTAAACAAAATTAAGGGTGATATATCATATGTCGGAAACCGTTCAACATATTTAAACTAAAGTGTGTATGCTGACAGCGCAAGGTGAAAGCATTGCATTCAGAGTTGAATATGGATGTTATTCCACCATTTTGGTAGATATCGACACATTTTAAAATTAAGCTTTTACATTATATTTTCGCAAAATTTGTTATACAACTAATACTAACATAGGCCAGGTAAATGTGAGTAATTAAACTTTATTAGGTTTTTATTTTTAAAAGTTGCGCATAACAAATATATCAGGTATATTTGGTACAACTACCATACCGTTTTACACATTTCAACCAAATTTTATATGCTGACATTATCTATTACAAGAATTATATATGCCAAGCATCAACTTTTGTCCGCTATTTTGTAAGATAGCCCTTCACGAAATTTAGAGTTTTTTTGTAATATTTCGGGAAACAATTTACAGATTTCTATGACATTTGACAAACAAGTAGTAATGCGGCACTTGAAATCGACAAATATGTTTCATGTATGTTATGTTTATTTTGAAAATAACTGCAATCTAGCTATTTAAGTAAAGTATGCTAAATCCTCATATGGAAAATTAAATTGTGTGATATCTCCGAGAAACAACCGCTTTATACAAGGTTTGGCAAACAAGTATCATTATGGCATGTCATTTAACTGATAAACTTTTAAATGATCAGACACATATATCAAATTAGTGGCCAAATAAACATTTTATATCAAAAATTTTTATCTACGGAACTGCAAAACAGGTTTTTAACTTTAATTAGTTTGCAGACAGTATCAGTAATATCCAACTTAATTTTCTATGTAATCCTCATTTACACGCCATTTTGGAAGGTAGCACTACATGTAATAATAAACCTTATCAGCCGGATCTCCGAAAACAGTAAATAAATTTCTTTAAAATTTGGCGCAGAAATTGTACTTTTGAGTCATTTATTTTCTTAATGATGCCTTCACAAACATTTTATTTTATTGTGCTATATCTACGAAACTATGAAAGATATTTCAAGTTTAGTTTGTATACTGCATCTATGGCAATCATGGAAAGTGGTAATACATAAAAATTTTGTCCTCTATTTATGAAGATCGTTATGTGAACAATAAAGATTTTTTACATAACTCGAGGATCAAGCAACTGATTTATACGAAAACGTCAGCAAGTATTGCGAAAGAAGGGTATGTATATAAAACTATGTTAGCGGTGGCTGGCGCGTTGTATTGTGGTTTATGTAATTAATTTAAATTCTTTTGTTATATATTTAAAATATTCAAACAACATTGAATCAAATATTTTATGCAAATAGTGTTAAAATAAAAGTAATATTTGTTAATACAGAGATCATCTTTTGCCAGATTTTTTGCATGATGTTGTTGGTGAGTAAATTGAATTTTATTCCAAATATCTTGAATAGTTCAACAATTTCTCTACAAATTTCACACACCTGCAGAAGGCTGCATATAGTTACATGATTTAAATTATGGCAGACAATGATTTTAAAAAATGCTGCCATATTATTTTGATATGTTTGGCTTATATATTAACAATTTAACAAATAAAAATTTTTTTATGCTTTCAGTATCTCTTGCAAACGTAGTAATTAGAGCCTCTTTTAAAGTAATTTTGTAAGATAGCCCCGGTTAAGGAAATAAAATTTTTATGTCATATCTCGGATACTAATCTGCCGATAACAACCAAATTTTTCACATAAGTAACATTATGGTAGGCCATGTAAACGTATGTATTTTTAGTGGCTCAGACACTTATTTTCAAAATGATGGCCTTGTTAATATTTGAAGTTAGTGAACCCTACCATTCAAATAATTAAACATATTATATCTGACGTTGATGCTCATAATTCTACCTCCGTGATGCTGTTTAGTGCAGACTAGTTAAATTTTACGAGTTTTTCTTAATTCGAATCCAGGGTAAGCCATTCGTGCTTTTCAATTGTCTTGGTACTGTTTCACATGATTTTTATTTCATCTCAAATAGTATTGTGATCAATGAGAAGTCAACGCCCACCTAATATTTAAGCTATCAGGAATTTTACAGAAATGTATTTCCGGCAATGTAGAAGAAAAAAGGCTCTAAGGTTATCAGGAAATTCTTGTTTTACTGTAGAACGTAAATGTCGGGACACCGTGACTAGATGATGTGTTATACAAAGTATGTTAACTCACATAAGATAACTACTTGACAAAATATGTTAACTTAGCGCAGCTGCACTAGCAAGACCACATAACTCGCCAGACAACCTAAGAGAGAGAAAAAGCTACGGCGGTCAAGGCNACCACATAACCTGCCAGACAACCTAAGAGAGAGAAAAAGCTACGGCGGTCAAGGCTGAAGAATCCCCACGCACTGAAAATAACTGGCCGTTCCGATACCTGCCAGGAAAACATCT